>CM076575.1:1132780897-1132945897 GCA_034641835.2 Pinus albicaulis | reverse complement strand
CCAAAAATAGCCTGCGGGCCCACTTAGTGAAGGCGACTCCTTTCCACTAATCTCATCATCTTGTTGCAATATCAACACTCCCTCTCAACAAGATATGGATTATCTGCAACCCCTATCCTGCCCCTGTGGTATTCGAATTTTCTCCTGGTGAGTGCCTTCGTCAAGATATCAGCATCCTGATCCTCCGTAGGAATGTATGAAAGTAACATGATCTTTCGCTGCACACAATCTCTGATATGATGATACCGGATGTCAATGTGTTTATATCTATCATGAAATACTGGATTAACCGAGAGTTTGATGCAACTCTGATTATCACAATATATCACAGTAGGATCTAAGTGTGAACCGAACAACCCGACCAGGATCTTCCTCATCCATATAGCCTCGCATGCAGCCAAACTCGCTGCCATATACTCGGCCTCCGCTGAACTGAGTGCCACAGATCTCTGCTTCCTGCTGTACCAAGAAACTGCTGTCGACCAGATACTGAAAATCCCTCCAGATGTGCTCTTTCTGTCCGTTGGGCTCCCTGCCCAATCTGCATCCGTGAAGCCACACAACTTCACCTCATCCGACTGTCTGTACCATAATCCATATCCCGATGTGCCTCTGAGATATCTCAATACATGCTTCCCCGCCTTCCAAAAGAGCTTGGTAGGCTTAACCATAGCTTGTGAAAGCTGGTTAACTGCATAGCATATGCCGGGTCGTGTATTGACTAGATACATAAGCGACCCCACCAACTGTCGATAAACAGCGGCATGCACTACCTCCGCTGAAGTAGCATCCTCCTTCCTCCAACCACCATGAAGAGGAGTATCAACATGCTTGCAGCCATGCATTTTGAACTTCTCCAGTATCTCCCGGGCATACTTACCCTGAGAAACAAACAGTCCACCACTGCGCTGCCAAATTTCCAATCCCAGGAAATAATGAAGGAGGCCCAAGTCCTTCATCTCAAACTCTTTTGCAAGATCATCCTTGCATGAGAGTATCAATAGCTCATCACCTGTCAAAATCAAGTCATCTACATAAAGTACAATGATCAGCAACTTACCCTCCACCACAATCTGGTATAGGTTAGGATCCGCCTCACTCTTGGAGAATCCAAGTCCGGTGAAATAACTATCTATCCGTGTGTACCAAGCATGAGGTGCTTGTTTCAACCCATACAACACTCTCTTGAGCCTGCACACATGCGACTCACTACTGAAGATCTCAAAACCTTCGGGTTGCTCTATGTACACCTCCTCCTCAATCACCCCGTTGAGGAATGCAGTCTTCACATCCATCTGATGAATGTGCCACCCCATCTGCGCTGAGAGAGAAAGAATCATCCGTATGGAAGAATACCTTGCGACAGGTGCAAAGGTCTCCTCATAATAGATCCCCTCTATCTTTGAGAAGCCTCAAGCAACAAATCTTGCCTTGTACTTCTCCACACTCCCGTCAGCTGCCTGCTTCACTTTGTAGATCCATCTCGAACCCACCACTGATTTACCTTCCGGTCTCGGGACAATCTCCCATGCACTGTTTTTGACAATCGAATCATACTCTTCCACCATGGCATCTACCCATGCGAGGTCCTCCACAGCTTCCTCGAAAGAGTATGGCTCTGTCACAATACACTTTCTCATAAGAGCCATGTATCCAGTATACCGGTCAGGTGACTGTCTCTGTCTGTGATGTGATGTAGGTGCTCCTACAACCTTCTCTGCATCTTGAGCGAGTCGCTCAGCTTCTGTAGTGCGCTTTCGCCCTCTGATGGTTGGCGCTGCATGAGTGGTCTCTTCCACTCCATGAACCTCATCTTGTGGCTAATCCACATCCTGAGACTCATCCTTAGGAACTAATAGCTCCTCATCTGCATGCAAGTGTGGCTCCCTCTCAAGCGAACACTTCATGGCTTTCTCCTCCTGAAATTTGATATCCCGTCGCACAACAGTCTTGCGACTGTCTGGAAAATACACACGATAGTTGTGGGGCGTATCAGTGTACCCCAAAAATATCCCAACCTTTGCGGTCAGCTCCAGCTTCTTCCTGGCATCCTTCGTCACATGAATGTAAACAGGTGAACCAAAAATCCTCAAATGGGAAATATCAGGCTTCTTACCAGAAAACGCCTCCTCGGGTGTACTCATGCCAAGTATTCTGTGAGGACAACGGTTCTGCACATATACTGTAGTATTGCATGCCTCCGCCCACAAGTGAATGGGTAGGCCCCGATCATGCAACATCGCCCGTGCAGCACCCACGATCGTTCTGTTCTTCCGCTCAGCAACCCCGTTCTGCTGTGGGTTATGAGGTGCTATGAGCTCTCTTCGAATTCCTTCTGCGCTGCAAAAGTCCTTGAATTCGCCAGATATGAATTCACCACCATTGTCGCTCCTAAGAGCCTTCACCTACTTCCCCGATTCTTTCTCAACCAGTGCCTTGAACTCACATAACTTTGAGTATGTCTCGCTCTTCTTCTGCATGAAGAAGATCCAACACTTACGAGAAAAATCATCAACAAATATCACATAGTACCTGTGCTTTGCTGTCGAAGCTATTGAGAAAGGTCCACACACGTCTGTGTGAATTCTCTCAAGGATCGTCGTGGCGCGACTATCCTTCTCGTGAAAGGTGGCTTTCACAAATTTTCCCAAGGTACACCCCTTGCACTGATCTGACTGCACAAGAGTACCCTTAGGAAGCCCAGTAGAAATCTACTGCAGTATCTTCAAAGCTCCATGGTGAAGGTGGCCCAATCTCCGGTGCCACAACTCGCCATCATCCCGGCTCACCACTCCTTCTGCCTTGCCTGCCATTGCCGCGCAGCCATCTACCTGCAATTGATAAAGGTTCTTAACTCGAACCCCTATCCTCCGGGTCTCACCAGTTGCCTTACTGCGCAGGAAAGCCTTTCCCTCGCTAAAGACAACATCATATCCCTTGTCTTCTAACATTGCCACAGAGATAAGATTCTTCTTCAATCCTGGAACATGCATCACATCCTTCAATACGAAGGGTTTACCAGACTCCCTCTCAAAGGAAATGGTACCAATACCGGTCGCACTGTATCTACCATCATCGCCCATCTCGATGTGCACTCCAAGATCTTTCTCATCCAGATCAGTAAACAAATCTCGATCTCCTGTCATGTGAAAAGACGCACCACTGTATAGAAACCACACTGAACCCATCAAACTTGAGACCAAGCATGTGATCAACGAAAAATCTAGCTCAAACTGCGAGGCTAAGGCCTCTTCGGTTGCAGAGCCAGCAGCCTGCTTATTTTTCTTCTTCTGCGGACAATTTGTGGCATAATGTCCATGTTGGTGACAGTGAAAGCACTTCACCTTGGACATGTCCTACTTCTTGCCTTTCACACCGGAATGAGAAGCTTTCTTGCTCTTCCCCTTCTTTTATTTGGCATCCAAAGCGCAATTCTCTTCATCAGAGTTCTTTGATGAAGATCTGTCCCTGGTACTTCGCCTTATCTCCTCTTGCACAAGATCCGACCAAAGTCGCTCCCATCCTGGCAATTTCTCCCGACCATTGACAGAGTCCTGATAGGAATGCCAACTCTTTGAAAGCCCAAGGAGAGCCAAGCTCACCAAGTCCTCATCATCAACAGTAACCCCCACACTTCCCAGCTCATCCCTGCATTGGATGAACTTCGTGAGGTACTTGGGCATACTATCGCCTTTCTCCATCTTTATGTTCCTGAGTTTGTCCTTGAGCGCCAACTTCCTCTGGTCGCTCTTGCTTTAAAATAAATCTGTCAAAGCTTTCCACATCAAGAATGGAGAAGCCTTACCATGAAGGCTGGACACTATGTGATCCTTCACACCTTCCAACAGAATCCTTCGACACTTTTCTTTCTTCTTTTGCCATGCATCAAGTACGGCAACATCACTAGAAGTAGGCTTTGGAATTTCTGCATCTATGAACTCCTTCAACCCATTGTCATCCAGCACCGCCTCCATCCTGTCCTTCCATGCAATATAATTCGAGCTACCCTCAAGGGCATACTCCAATCGCAATCCGTTTAAAGACATCTCAACTTCGACACCAAGAACACACTGCTGCAAATTCGAATTCCACCATCTCAAAACTCAACCGCTTCAATGTTTTGCAATTGCTCCAATGATCAATATCGCTCCGATACCATGTAGAAATTTGAATAACTGTTAAATTATTCACCGAGATTATCCTGATCACACACTATTTGAGCTTCATGCATAAAATACATAACCTCTTCTACTATTGATCATTAATTGCGGAAATATAAACAATCGCATGCGCACATTAAAACCATAAACAATCACACATATAAACACAGTATTTATGGGAAAGCTTAAAGATGAAAACCCCCAACTATCTGTATATTATAATGATAGAGATCATGTAACAATAATTTTACAAACTCCTCACAAGCTCTCAGTAGAATCTCCAATTGTTACGCACTACACAAGCTTAGATCTAGCAAAACACATGCTCCAATCTGCTCCACCTGTTAGCCTGAATCTACTGCGCAATCCAATATGAATAATGGCCCAATCTGAGTTAGAATCCCTCTGGTATGCACTTCAAAATCATCATTGGCATCTCCATCAATGTGTGGTGCAAAACTCATGCACCAGTATGGTCACAACTGATAGTCACACTGTTCTTTCACCCACCTCTTCACTGGTCTCCACTGAAATTGTCCATGCACTGAAGTTAACTGATGTATTCTTTAGTTGATTTATGAGTTAATAATTAGTGAATTAATTAATAATTAATTCACACCACTCTCACTATTGTATCAATCAGTTAGACTAGATACAACTAGCTCAACTGAGTCTAACTGAGTTAAACTAAATACAACTCCACCAACTACTTCTATAACTCCACCAAACTCTTTCACATGAGTTCTAACTGAAGTCTCCATGCATTAGCTCCAGTAAACCCTTAGGAATAGCGTAATTCCTTTTGTCAGCTGCATGTGCCACTTCTGTGCACTTAACTGAAGTGCTCCAAGAGGATAAAATAATGTTTAGAGTCCAAATATTATTAAGAGCTAATAATATTCGACATATCTATTTTTAGACTAGCAATCTAAAAATAGATTCCACCCAGTATGTCTAAAAATAGAAGTCCATATATTTTTCCCGACTTGACCAACCATCCACAAATAGCATCCTACAACTCATAGAACATGATCCATATGTCTAAAAATAAACTTTGCGCCAAAAATAGCCTGCGGGCCCACTTAGTGAAGGCGACTCCTTTCCACTAAGCTCATCATCTTGTTGCATTCTCAACACCCCACTGCTTGACCTCCCACTACTTCCTCCAACAGTTGGAACTAGTTAAACTAACGTTAACTCAAATAAAACTGAATTAATTAATTACAACTCAAAATAAACTCAACCAGGGCTCCTAAAAGGTAGGAGACACTCTACATGACTCAAGTTAGACCCTCAACTAGAATTAATTGAACCAAGTCAAACTAACTTAGTTAACTCCTACATGCTATCATGAGATGTGGAATTACAATTTTCTTCTAATTTAATTTAAGGGAAAATTAAATTAGAATCTTTCTTAGTGCCATTTTAAACAGTACCCGATTTATACACTACAATGGTTAAATTCGTTCCTACTGATGGTGATCTCACCTCAATATATTTTTATGGAAATATTGCCACACTTTACCTTCCAAAAGTAAAGTTGGAAAAAAACACAGAGCTAATCCTGGGACATATCACTTTCAAAGCTTCTACAATGTTGGGTGCGATGGTTTTCACACAATACACTAGTAGAAAATGATGAAATTAGTGACTAGGTGACTAAAAAAGTTAGTCACCACAATTATTTCAAGTGAATTACTACTAATGTAGTCTAGGATAAAATATACGACTAGATAATAAGTGACTAACTTAAATGACTAATTTAGTATAGGATTAAAATATATGACTAGATAATAAGTGACAAAATTAATAATGATTAGCGTAAATGACTATGATAGTCCAAGAATAAAATAATGACCAAATAGCAAGTACAACAAGTATATGAATTAGTCATTTATGTTAGTAATTTTTAATTGTGGACACACTACTTTTTATCGTTTTTTTATGGCATTGTTACATACCATGGTTCATTATTGCTCTAGATTCATAGAAAATTATTTTATTAATTTGAATTCAAAGTGTGTTGATTTATACATGGTCAATTGATATAAATCTAGAAGTTTGCTCTAAACCCATATTATTCTATAGATACATGAATTAAAAGGATGTTCACGAATTCTAATAATGCATTCACATTCTTAGAATGTGCACACACTATTATAAGAAAACCATACATACTAATAATTCTTGTGGCTCTTTAATTATGTAGAATAGCATGCCATGACACCCATATCCAAGTTGAAGTATGAATATCCATTAGAGAGTATCTATGTGGTTGTTTCGAGGTTACTTCATGTTCCTTGAACACTAGAATATTTATTTAGGGCCTAAGGCACTCTTTTCTCCTGCCCTCGAGATAGTACATTCCCCAAGACTCATTTGATGAGCTCCATCATTAGGTATATTTGGAGGGGTTATTGGTCATCTTTTTGCCATATTAAGTCTATTTTTCTTGCATTTTAATTATATTATGGTCTTATGATGCTAGTGTAGATGGTGATTGAGGCTTTTCATACTTTGAGTGCCTAACATGAGTTAAATGCAGGAAAATCTCGAAGATATTGCATTTTTGGTGAATACTTTTCCATTAAGACTCAGAGTAGACAAAAAGGAGAGATTCTAGTAGTATTTTCCACCTCCTTAACTCCCAAAGGCAGCCAAGGGATCCTCGATATTCCCTCCAACAGCTAGAAATCAAAGGCAGCCAAGAAAACTCAAGATCAAGTGCACAAAAGTTGCACTTCACTTGTAGTCAAAGTGGAATTATCACCTACTTTTTAGGGAGCTATTGGTAGCTACCATTTAGGTTAAATAGGGCTCAGCAAGAGCTCATTTGGATTCGAACTTTGGAGAAATATATTAGGCTCTTAGCTCTTGCAATATTTTTTTGAGACTTTCATGTTGATGTGATGAGACTATCTTTTGCAATAAAATGAGTATTTATATTGTGCTTCATTGATCTAGTTTCAAAGGGCTAGGCTTGCTAGTTTTTCTTATGAGTATTTATCTAGTTTGCTTGCATTTCAATTCATTGTTTTAGTTTTCTTCCATTTGTCTTTTGCTATAGATTTAGCTTTCTTACATGTTGGTAGAGTAGGTTATAAAGTCAAAAAGTTGCGTGTCAAGCCTCCCCCTCTCATCTCTTTCATTGGAGTTTGAGGAGGGTAGACCTTCTCCATAGGCAAAAATTACTTTTTAGTTTATGATTTCTTGGAAAGAATAAGTTAGGTTGTTGTAGTTCCATGAATATGTTTAGAATGTTGTGTTAGATATATGCTTTTAGGTTAAATTAGATCTGCTTTCCATATTAAATTCATCTTTTACGTTGTCTTTATTATGAATTTGTCCATATTTATTACATGAACATGTAGTTTTCTTGCAGTTTTAGGTAGCACAGGAAAGGAGAACTTCATTGGCACATTCAACTTCATTTCTCACCCTCCATAGGCCTTTTGTTCATCAAAATCACCATCATCTATGTTTCCAGATTTCTCATCCCTAAACCGTGAGCAGGGATAATTTTAGGGGCGAATTTTAGCCCAAAGGCGAAATTTAAGGGATTTTAGATTTTAGAGGGGCGAATTTCTTATATAAAACCTATTTTGTATAGTTTTACATAATTAGCCCCAAAATTATTTTAAAAATAATTAATTATTATACTTTAGCCAAAAAAAATAAAGGTGGATAAAAACTGAAAAACTGGATTCGCCTCCGCATTTACTAGTCTGCAGGGGTTTGGATTGTATTCGCCCCCGATTTACTATATTCCAGGGTTTTGCAACGACTTTCGCCCCCAATATCTAGTATGGTTGCAGGTAAAACTTGCCCCAATATCTAGTATGGCACGGTCACGGTTGCTTCTGTGTTGGGTGGGCTGCATATGTTGACATAATGGTGGAGCAGAAAGTCTGTGAGACAACGAGTTTTCGATATAATTACTATGACATTTACAGTGCATTGATTTCATCAAAACTGTGTTTGTATCATTTTCTCGGTAGGTATTGCGCTTTCTGCGAAGGCGCTGGACACACATGTTGCTCTTGGGCTTGTTTGTTTCATTTTTCAATGTTTTATTTGGAATATTAATCTCTAGCATGCGATGTATACATAATCTGCCCATGGTTCTGCCATGAATCCTTCCTTTGTGCAATGGGTTCATAGCTTTTATTTGTGCAGAAAGTAAAATCAGCGTCTCTCTGCTTGAAAGTTCTTCCTCTGAACAATGGAGGATTTTCCAATCATGAGGCCGACATTAGGGTTTTTGTAAACCACTATTTGACCTATGATGTTTTCTTTCCTGAAATGTACTCATTGCTTTCAGTTTATTTATTGCTGGTATTTTTCCACTTCTTTTTACATGTATTTAGAATTATGTTTTTGCAAATGCACTGAATATGTTCGTTATTTGGGTCTTCAATTTTCTTGGATTTACTCTGTTAATAGTTTAAGGGTGCTGCTCTTCTTCATTTATAGGGTAAATGTTAGATGCATAATGTTTTAAGAAGCTAAACTCTGAATAAGAAGAGCGTACAAAGTAAGATGAGATGGTAGTCCTGTCTCTCTTGTGAAAGTTCTACAATCAGGTCTGATTAAATTTTTGGCTTTAGTAGAAGATGACGGGTGGCTATAAAGGAAAGTATAAACGCTTTCCGTAGAAGAAGACGAGTGAGAGAAGAAGGTTCTGTAAGGAATCTGAGCTTTTCGACAACTGGAACGATGGAGGTGGGTCTCTTTAGAGCTAGTGGCAATATTGAGCTTGAGGTCCTGGAGAGAACATATAAGAGGGACGGAGATGACCTCTATGGGTACGTAGTAATCGAAGCCATTGTCTTGCAGCAACTTCATAATCGCCTGTGAGAAAAAGGGTTGCATCTTGGATAAGTCCTAATATGCTAAAATCTTCATCTTCTTCTTCTTCATAGACATGTGAAAGATTCTGTAGAAACCCTAGGGTATGTCAGTTGCGAGTTTGCTCAGAACATTCCCACTTTCTCAACTTCATCGTTAAATGTTATATGGTATTTGAATGCCTAATGTCTCTATTGGCAAGGGTCCATAGTGACGCTGACCATCGTGGTTCTTAGAACCTTAGAACCATAAGCACAAGGGTTAATATCTGTTGTTCTCCTAACAACGGAGTTACACGAGAACAAAGTGTGTAATCTATAAAATAATCAAATGAGGATCGCAAACAAATCTTTGTGTCACACAAAAACAAGGCCTTGCTTAATCTCCGTACAAAATATTTAGAAAGATAGCAATCAATCAGAAGTGAGCAAGTTGTCGGAGAAACTTCATGGAGAGAGAGACGAATGCATTTCCGCTGTCATGGAGCTAGAGCCGGGCAAATATATGGAACAAATCAAGCAAATTAGGGTTGTTGATGGTATGTATTGATTATAAAATTTAGATGGTTGTATTGGAATATGATGTTTGGACAAATTCAAAGGTAAATCCGGACCAATAGGAATAAATTGAGTTTAGGTTGATATATATAAAAGAGCAGATTGTCATTGCCTTGGTCTTCATGTTCTTCATTGATTTTTGGCTTTGCCCTTTTCATTTTGTTTCGATGTTACTAAGATATTAAGTATATAATGGATGCATCATATGCACATAGTTCTGTTGTGAATCCTGCCTCTGTGCAATGGGTCAATAGCTTTTATTTGTGCAAAAAGCAAAGTCTGGTGCCTCTCTGCTTGAAAGTTCTCCCTACTGTACAATGGAGGATTTTCCAATCACGAGGTCTACATCATAATTTTCCACATCTCAATTTGACCTATGGTGTCTTATGCTGTGAGACAGTCATTAGTTTCAGTGGATTTATTGCTGGTATTCTGTTAATATCTTTTTCCATGAATTCAAATATCTTGTTTTTAACTATACTAAGCTTGTTCGTTATCAGGGATTTCCTTTTTTCAAGGGTTTATACTATTGATGATTTAAGGGTACTAAACTCTTTGTTGCTTGTATCAACAGGGCAAAGGTTGATGCCTAATGGATTTAGCAGCAAAACCTCCTGCAGTTTGACTAATTTTTCAGCACTCCAAATTTCCAAATGTTTGCATTTTGAGATTTGGCAAATTTGCAGGCTCTAGGGTTTGCTTTTGTTGAGTCTTGCATTGCACCCAATTGCTCTCAAGCTCAAGCACACTATTTCCACATAAATCTCCAGAAAACCTTCTAGTCAACTTAACCATGTCACTCCCTTGTCACTCCCTTCACTGCCCGGAAGAAATTTCGTTTAGTAGCCCTTTGGAATTCTTCTTACTTTCAGCGCTCTTCAATGTGTGGAGAAGGAATCCAATATTGCAGCTGGCTTTAAGTATCAACCTAGTAAAGACATGCTGATAGCTTGATATATTCAGCCTGATATAGAGGAAAGTTAAACCTTCTGTTTCATTATAGTATATGTAAAGGTTCAACAATGTACTAAACGATGGGTAAAGCATTTAATTTTAGAGATGAACTGCCTTTTAAAAAATTGGAAGAAGAGTTTGCATACTCGTTGTCTTCATCTAGTCCTTTTGAACTAGAAAAAGCTGCAGCCAAACTGGACAATGGTATAATACACACACATATATATTAGTGTTTTTCTGTAGCCTGAGACAGTCTCGTATCCAAAATTCCCTATTCTTGCCCACCCTATTCTATTCTCTAGCGGCTTCGAAGGAATATTTCCTTGCAAACTGAAACAATGACAAAATACTATAGATATACAAAACAGATTAGAAATGCTCTAAGGTTTTAGTCCCACTTGAGTCCCCATTGTTGCTTTTGTTGAGTGCATTTACATGTCAAATTGTTCCACAGGGTTGATTTCACTTGTAGGATCCTCCACTTTTGGTTTTGGAGTGTTAGATGCACAAATCCTCATCCCTGGCCATGGGAAAGTTGCAAAATTAGGAGTCCTCAACAATTTAGAAGTTGACGGGGTAGGAGATGAAAGTTGAAACCATCTCTTATGGGAGGTAGAGGTGACTCGCGATTATACTAACTAGGGATTTTAGAGAACCAATCTGAAACTCTAGCTTCAATCTGCATGAAGTTGGTGATCTCCTTCATTTCCTTAAGGTTCTGTAGTCAGGGTGTATTTTCCATTGCACATGGACCTTTGCCCTATTTTTGGCTTCTAATGTACTATCACAATCCTCTTGCTATTGATTGCAGTAAATGGTGAAATTCATCACACATCATTGGGTTTGAACAACCTCAAGCTCACAACACTTAACCCCTTGTTGAACCTCTCAAAATTCATACAAGTTTCATCATTTATGCCTACAATGATAGTGGCCCATTTTTACTGAAGAGAAAGACAAGTTCCAGACTGGGTTACCCCTCACCTTAGCACTGCAAAGAGTTGCCTTGGGATTTAACAAAATTTCACCACATTATTCTTAGAGCAGAATACCCTTGCTTGCTACTAGTGTTAGAATGCTGTGCAGCTCGAGAATAGGGGTGAAATCAATGGCATTGAGTCCTTCCAGAATTGACATAAAAATAAACCCACATACATTTTCCAATTCAACCATTGTATTGAACATAAGCTCACATGTCGATGAGAGAGTAGTATGGACTCTGGAGTAATGGGTGTTGGTGGAGACTTAACTCCCCATCTCTTGGAGCTTGCATGAGAGGGAACTTGTTGTTGTATGAACCCTATATATTTTGTAGCATGCCAATTAGTGGAAACTGTTACTGCACAAGGCAAGTTGTTTATAAAGTTAACCTGCAGGATACTTTGACTAGAATAATTTCCTTTTGTAGGTCCTTAGCAGTCCCTTAGCTACTCTCTACAGTTGCATCATGGAAATCCATGTGCAAATTATGCTTCAGGAAGCTACAATAATATCACATTGTTGTATGAGCCCTGTATATTTTGCAGCATGCCAGTTAGTGAAAACTATTACTGCACAAGGCAAGTTGTTTAGAAAGTCAACCTGCAGGGTGCTTTCACTAGAATACTTTCCTTTTGTAGGTCCTTAGCAGTCCCTCAGCTGCTCTCTACAGTTGCATCATGGAAATCCATGAGCAAATTGTGCTTCTAGAAGCTACAATAAGATCACATTGTTGTATGAGCCCTGTATATTTTGTAGCATGCCAGTTAGTGAAAACTGTGACTGCACAAGGCAAGCTATTTAGAAAGTCAACCTGCAGGGTACTTCGACTAGAATGCTTTCCTTTTCTTGGCCCTTAGCAGTCACCTCAGCTGCTCTCTACAGCTGTAGAAGACAGAGCTCAATCCCTACCTAATATATCTTGCTGCTCTGCAATACATCACAACATCACATCTGCCAACAAGCATTCACGTACCTTCAATACCGACCTTTGCAGTATTTGCAACACAACATTTGCCATTTCCATTGCCTTGCAACACAACTTTTTTATGAATCTTTAAAAACAACTCTTCAAGCAACACATCTTTTTCATGAATCTTTAACAACAACTCTTCAAGCAAATCAGCTCCACTATCATGTGCACATAATATACCTCTGTAACATACTACCATCAACCAACAGCATAGCAATAAATGCGAGTAGAACAAATGCAAGCTACCTCCAACATGCCTCATACTCAGCTCCTTCATCTCCTGATCAACAACACCTACTCAGCACCAACCAAGCACTTCAACAACATACCTTGAACATCCCTTGACTTTGCAACATACATCAGCAACCTCTTACAAGCATGCTACCAACTTCAACTGTGCATACATTAACTGACCCTTTTCCATCACCCTTTGCTGCTCCGTTGCCATCAATGACAACCATGCTAACACTTCTCCCTCCAAAGCTCAAGCCTAATGCAAGGCAACCCAAGGAGAAGTGCACACCCAGATCTAACTAGGATTAGCAGGGTAGCATAGTAATCTTCGTCTCTAGTTTTTCTCCCGAGCATGTCGCCTAGTCACAATGGTAAAATTGAATGAGAATGATGGAAGGAAGGATTGGGAATTACACTAAACTCCCAACTTTAACATGCACGTGCTGCTTTTGACAAGTGGCACTACAAGAAACCCCTTTTTCTAGTTTAAGATAAACACATGCACTTTTGACTTTAATCTCATTTTAATAATGGCTTAGCGCCCTAGGCTTAAGCCTCTCATCACTTAGCCCTTAGCTCCCCTTTCCAACTTGTGGTGTCCTAGCCCCCCATTTCTCTTGTTTGACTTGGTTTGCAGCAATAGTGTATTATTACTAATGTTAGTAGATAGCAGATAGCTCACTGTCGTAAAATCACAAGGCACTCTAGCCTCAAAACATATAAGCATAGGTCCATTGGCCCCTAAAATACCTAAAAACACATTGGCACATAGACCCAACACATCTTGGCTCAGTAGCCTAAAGTTTAAACATAATATGCCCAATATACATGGGGGTCCTCTTTTGGGTGTTACATTAATCTAGGAAACAGCACATGGAATCATAATAATTGGGAAGACATCAACATGGAGTAATATATGCTAGCACATATTAGATGAAGTGTCTAGGGAGTATGCACTGTTATACCACTGCATAATGAATTTGAAGCACAAGTGTATGATGGAATGTGAAAGAGGAGCAGGCCTTGATTCGAGAAGCTGGAACATGAACCACATATAAGAAGCAACATTGCACTCAACAAAATGTGTCTCTATGGTAGTTACCCTAAAGGGGAAATGCTCACATTTCTACATTTTGCATTTGACGGAACTTTTACTGTTGTTGAGAAGTAAAGAGTCACCCCTTATTTTTATCAAAATAGAAGGCATGTTTTTGTACCATCTTGTAAACATCTGTCCAGTTTCCATTACAAATTTGAAATGTATGTTGTTTCATAAGAATGAGTTTGACACTTCTATATTTTGTTATATGTTTAAGAAGTTTTATTTACTGCAGATCAGAATGCAATTGTCGAGGCTTCTTAGATGTAGGTTTTCCTAGGTATATGATGTATCTTGGAAATTTGACTTTCATTCAAATTTGACTTGATGTGTATTAAATAACGTTGACATATGGTGGTACCATGGTGTTATGTGGCACAGTGCTTATGAAAATGCTTCTTTGCCCAATATCTTGTGTTTTGCATTTTAGATTTAAAATGTGGCACATATGTTGGATTTGTTTTTGATAACATGGACATATGGTGGTACCATATTGTGGTGTGGCACATAGATATTGGTACCATTTTATTCAGAAGGGGAAAGATAATGGCATGCATATAGGGTCCAGGATTCTACGGTAGAGTAAATTTTTCTTTGCTTAAAATTGAACTCATTTAACCAATGCATTTTGAAGGAGGGTGATGAACATGTTGTAGTTGCAAGAGGGAAGTCTACTTCATTTTACTCTTTTTTCAGATAGGAGATGCATCACACTTTAAACTTAACCTTGATTTGCAATCAAATGATATTTCTTATATTCCTTATCAGGTATGGGTCTATGGATTGTACCTTTTAGAAATTCTATTGTCAATATCTATGCATTCCTAGTAGTCCAAGAGATCATTTTTAAGTTTTATTAGGTTAGTTCTTGTTGTAAATGCGTTTAAGGACTAATACAGTGGAAGCACAAGAGTTTTATGTGAAAGGCATATTGTCCAACTCAAATCTGTACTTAAAGTCATTTATTTCATTCTTTTGTTTTCAGACTGGAGATACATCATTTTTAAATGTGGCCTTGACATGAAATCAAAACAATATTTTTCCTATATTCCTTACAACAAAAATATCTGTAGATTCATCCTTGTGGAAATTGCACTGTTAATTTCTATGCATTGCATGTACTTTTAAGAGATTGTTTTTTAAGTTTTCAGGGGTTAATTCTTCTACAGGGGATTGCAGTCACCTCAGCTGTTTCTCTGGTGTATTCCTTCATTTTATGTTTGTGATCAATCTTATCCATTTTTCCATATGACCCAAGTCTTAAGTTTTCATAATGAGTGGACATCAATGGGCTTTGGACTTTTGTTTTTAGTTGATATTCATGCAATTTTGATAAAATAGTAGCCCCAAATCCTTAAATGGTTGAAACCATCATTTTGTTTTCCTGAATCACAAACAGAAATGTTGCATAAGAATACAAATGAAAAAGATTATTCTTATTCTATGTAGTTGGCATTGCCCATTCTCTTTACTAAAAAAATATTTCCATCTATAATGTGTGTTGCTTTCATTGGGAGGCTTCATGATTTTAGTTGTTAGATATTTACATCTTGGTTTTGGCAGTTTTCTAGTGTGATGCCTTGGAGTATGAGGCTTCTGCTTATTTTCTCTGCTATAGTGACGCTGAGTGCCTTTTATTGATCTACCCTTAATGATACTATAGATAACATATCATTGTATGATTTGATTGGTTGTGATTTGGATCCCCAAGACCCTTTTTCAATGACTCGTGTTCGACAATACTATTCTATGATCAGTCACTAAATATTGCAAGAGTAACTACTAAAAACATTTCCCTAAGATATAAAGGACATATTGCTACTATTGAGTAAGGGATGTTTTGGCTGAGTGGGATGAAACAATTTGAACTATGGTCATAATATTTTCACTAATTTGTTGTATGCAGAACCATCTGCACCATAAAATCTAAATGTTGTTTTTGATCTACTGATTTGATCGGATACTCCTTTTAAAAACTATGACTTATGACATTTACTTATAGATGGGTTTCAATGTTCGAGTTCATATGTATATGGTTGGAATTTCTCTCATCAGGATTGGTATTGGGAAGAGAAGGGTTTTTTAATGCATTATATATGTCGATACACAGTTGAGTATAGGGGTATCATAGTAAAATGTGTTTGGATGTTTTTGTTAACAATCTATATTTAGTATGTCAAGCAGTGAGCTTGTTTTAACAGAGGACCATGAGTCAATAAAAGGACTGAATTGTGCATATACAAGGATAGTTATGCTACTTGAAACTACCATAGACTCTATTGCTACATGTTTTTTTTCATAAATTATATAAGACTAAAGGTTTTGGGGCTTCTTTTCTAACTTGTGCTTCATGGTGAAATTATTTTTGACAATATATGTTGCAAGGTTCTAAATTACTTGATCCCATATGAAAACCATTAAACCTTTTGGATTGAAATCTGACAAGAGAATTGAGATCTGAATACTGAGAAATATTGTTGTTTTTCTCTGCTTGGGAAATCAAGAGTAACCACATAAGTTTTAATGGATCCCCCAGGGAAATTGTCACAGATCTTGAGTTGGGTTCCCATATTTGACAAAAAAAATAGAGGACCATACTTAGTATGATGATTGGTCATTTTCAGCATTTGGCTGTATACATTTGGCCCAAAGATGAAATTGGTCCATAGGTTTTTCAGAAGCAGGAGATGGATCTATCATTGAACTCAAAAAATGTTAATTTTGAGTCTAGTATAGCTACATTGTTGAGCTATAAAGTCCTTAGATTTTGTAGTTGGGTGTTAATAATCATGAAGAGCAACAATTCATGTCAATGGATCAACAGTTCTTCAGGAAGAGCTGGAAGGATATTAGAGGATATGGTGGCATGCATGATTTGGGTTATCTTGCTACTTGATTGGATTCTGGACCTTCTTCACCACCTGTGTCATAACAAGTCAATGGATATTTGAGGAAAGATATTTTATTTCCATTCACTTTGTGGCATGATTTCGACATCTTCACCTTTTAGAATATAGTAAAATATTTTTCTTATTATAGATTTTTCTTGGAAAAGAATTATTGAGAGTTAGGTGAAAATGCACAATGTTGTGTAGCATTAGTGTGATAAATATGGGATAGTGCAAAGCATAGTTTTGAAGATTAGTCTAAGTTGACTTGTACCTAATCAACTTAGTCAAGTTGATTGTTGGTTGAACGGCTAATTGTTGGTTCAATGGACAGAAGGTCTTGCAGGCACAAATACCAAAGGGAAAAATGGAGCCCATCATGGGGTACTCTTTGTAATTCTCCACCACTGCTACATTTCCTCAAACTCCTCTCCAACCTCAATATCAGTGCTAGTAGTAGCATGACAAACAACACTACGCTTAGCAGAACTAGAAGAACGTGTTTTCCAAACTACACGAGAACTACTTCCCTCACGAGTCACCATGTTCCATGCTTGGTCTCGGTGGTTCTCTTCCTTCTACTCCTGGTTCAATTACCATATCTTCATTGGAACCAACACTCCTAACTCCACTAGACAACGATTCACCATTTTGTAGTAGTGATTCGCCATTTGTACTGGTGATTCGCCATGATTTTACAGGATAATATAATCTCGTGAGAGATTCGCCAAAAAATTATATATATATATTATATTATTAATAAAATCGCCTTCCATTTTTCCTATGTATCATGGGGATTCGCCTATTTTTTATATATATAAATTTAGGGGGGTTCTTAAAATTATCCCTGACCGTGAGTAAACCCTAGAGGTACAAGACATGCATCCCAAGAGGTTATGAGCTTGGCCAAGGGGTGAGTCACCTTCCACTCATCTAAACCCACCTCCCATACACTTTTCTCACCCATTTTTGGCCTCAGATGGCCCTCGGACTGTTTCCTGTAGCAATTTGGTACTTTCCTATAACACTACAAGAAACCTGTAGTAGCACTTGCAGCAGCAACAATAGGCCCCTCCTTAAGCCCATAAACCACCATCCACCTCATCCAAACTTGCCAAAACCACACAGAGACCTTCAGTCTTGCACCCATGAGTTCAAGCCTTCCATAAGCAACCTTAGCACTTTCTTCTTCTAGCTGCAAAACAATGCATTTACAAGCATATTTAGGTCATGATTATTGCATGATTAAAAGAATGATAGATAGAACATAGAGCGGATAGAGTGTGTTTAGACATTTTTCCCAGCAAAGTGTGATTAGGTTAGTTTCCTTTATTCAATTTCAATTCAACAAATTACTTCATGCAATATGCCTAGTTTTCTTTCATTTCTTATCATAGCTTAATGTGTATATTTATTTCATTGCAAAGTAGTTAGATGTACTTGCTTGTTGTAGCGTAGTTTTTTACTTGTTGATAGAGTAATGGCTTTGAATAATTTGTATACCTAGGCCTAAATTCAGAAGTGTGACAGACTTCATCCAGAAACCCTAGAAGTAGAACCCTGTCCTAGAGCTCAGAAGAGGGTGATATGAGTAGAATGCATCTGATGTGTATATAGCACTGTCACCTCCAAGTTTGTACGAACCCTGGGTTGATAGAGTAAATTAGGGCAGCCTCTAGGAGTTGTAGCATTCTTGGTACAATACCAGGGCTCACCACTTTTTGGCGCCATTGTCGGGGAGGTGTCTAGTAGTTTCTTTGATTTTGTTTTAGCATTCTTGTATGCTTTCATTTTACATGTTGTTTCAAAAATATTGAAAAAATAAAAAAAATGAAATCTTATTTTCATGCCTCGTAGGAGTAGGGATACTCAAGGAAAATGTTTACCTAGAACCCCCACATCACCACGTAGTCACCCTTCACTCTTCTTCAGTGGTTGTGAGGTTGAACACACAATAGGTGAGCGTTCTTAAAATTTTGAAGAACCTATTAGAGAAGAAGAAGATCTTGTTTCACCTTAGGAACCTGCTTCACCTATTTCAACCATGGCTAGAAATGAAGCCCAGTGAGACTTTCCCATTAGAGATGCATATGGGGAAACTAAAACAAAGAAAACTAGCCCCTCAACCCTTCCACACTTTCATGGACTTACCTCTGAAGATCCTGACACATTGATGTTTGAATTTTTTGTTGTTTGTAGGACCTATGACTATGCCTCAGATGATCAAAATCTGAAGCTATTCCCATCTATCCTTAATAATATAGCCTTGCGCTAGTTCATGGGTCTACCTAGGAACAAAATCACTACATGGGCATAGAGTCAAGAGGCCTTCAACAACAAGTACAGGGAATACTGTAGGTCCAAGGAAACTAAATATGAGATATTCGGGATGACTCTAGGGCCTGATGAATCCCTAAAAGGCTATGAAGAGAGGTTTCAGTTAAACTATAAGAGAGCCAATTGTACTCTTGATCCTGGATCACGTAAACTATTACTTCTCCCTGCAATCAAGGAGGAGGTGATAGAAACCTTCAATATGTTATCAAGAGGATATATCTACCAGCTGCCTTATGAAACAATCAAAACTTTCTTCAGGAACCATTCTAGGGAATTTAGGAAGAAAGGCAAAGCTGGACAAAGTACAACCAATACCCCTTCCTCTTTCACCTCCATCAAGCATGAGATTGGAAATATGTTGAAGGACTTCAAAAGTGACATGTTGCACACCTTTCCCTTGCAAATGGACACAATGTAGGTCAAGAGAAAGCAAGAGGAAGCATAAAGGACCTTGGTTATATTTTTCCCTAGATGTACTAGAAAACACCCTAGAAATGAATGTCCATTAAATTTCATAGAGGTTTTCTTAGTCTGTGAAGAGAATCATG
This sequence comes from Pinus albicaulis, assembly GCA_034641835.2. NCBI lineage: Eukaryota > Viridiplantae > Streptophyta > Pinopsida > Pinales > Pinaceae > Pinus > Pinus albicaulis. The sequence continues at coordinate 1,132,926,321 of CM076575.1, read as the reverse complement.
CAACAGATAAGTGTCCCTCCTTACCTCGACTTAAAGTTGTATATCAAGGTGGGGAAGTAGGACCAGAGAAAATCTGTTCCATCAACCAGAGAAGGTCTCAAGTACCTAGGTCATATCACCATGGTGTGCAAGATGCACCTTACTCTTACTATCACAATAATTAGAATGCACCCATGCAATATTGGTACACCCCGAATCCTCCATCCTAGCCTACACCTCTTACTTGGCCTTACAACCCTCCATATCATCCTCAGCATGTCAACTAACCATTTCAGTAGTATGTTCCTCAACACCCTCAGTGGAACAAACCATCCCAAGGGTGGAGGCCTCAACATAATCAACCACCTGTTCTAATTCCTCCACCCCAACCTCAACGTTAGCTTACTCACGCTGCTCCACCCAAGTTTCCTCAGATGCCTACACAGCCCAATCCAAACCCAAACAACAGACAGGAACAACAGTTTTATAGTGGAGATACATCCTATACATCTTATGTTGTGGAGATACAAGATATTAATCTCAAGTCAGGAAGAGTACCCCTAGACAACCACCTTCCATATCCACTTAGAATTGGGGCAGTTATAAGAAAATTTACCTTATGAAATCTATTTCATCAGTAAGAACTTGTCTAAGGTCGAGCTCAATTACACTGTCATGGAGAAGGAGATGTTAGCCATTGTCCATGCTTTAAACAAATTTAGACATTATGTCAGTGGGTATCATACCTATATACACACTGACCATGCAGCAATAAAATATTTAATGAAAAAAACAAATTTTAATGCTAGGATAATTAGATGGTTGTTACTATTACAGCAGTTTGACCTAACCATTGTTGATAAACCTGGAAAGGAGAATTTTGTTGCAGATTTTTTGTCCATGTTAACTCTATCTGTAGATGAAGAAAGAATGGTGGATGACCAGCTTCTAGATGAACATATTTTCGCTATCTCAGCACTCTCACCATGGTTTACTGACATAGCTAACTACTTGGTTGCTAAAAATTTCCCTCCTAATCTCTCATCCAAGGAGAAAAGAAATATCATCAAAAAAAAAAAATTTGCCCCTTTCACATGGATTGGGGGAAATCTTTATAAGCTAGGCCCTGACCAAATTCTCAGAAGATGTGTGAGGGAGGAAGAATTTTTTGATATTCTCTCTGTGTGTCATGATAGCCCCTATGGAGGCCATTTTGATGAAAAAAGGACTTCCTTCAAAGTTTTTCAATCAAGATACTATTGGCCTACCCTTCACCCGGATGCCAGAAGATACACTAAAAGGTGTGACCAGTGCCAAAGAATGGGGAAACCTACACAGAGGGATGAGATTCCTTTGTACCCTCAAGTGTCTCTTGAGCCATTTGAAAAGTGGGGCATAGAATTCATTGGACCTATTGATCCACCATCTGGAAAGAAAAATCATATCATAGTCTGCACTGACTACCTAACAAAATGGGTTGAAACAAAAGCTGTGAAGGTAGCAACCGAGGAGAAAGTTGTATAATTTTTGAGAGAGAATTTGTTTTACAAATTTGGATACCCCAGAGAGGTAGTTACTGATTAGGGGGGGAAATTCACATCTCATCTCATTGAGAATATTCTGAGGAGGCACAAGATAATGCATAAGAATTGGGCCAATCTGAATTGATTTTTTCAGCTCCGCGGGCGAACATGGCGGCGACCAAACCCTAGCATTTTCATGTGCTTCTGAGACTACCGGCTACGTCTCCCGCTCACCATGAATGAGCGACGGTGATAGGCGATGATGGAACTCTGATCCTCCGTGGGTTCCGTTTCTCACCGGGTAATTTATTCGCTACTGTTTAAACCCTATTTGTTTTATCTGATCTTGCTGGGTTTCTTGGGCCCCTTCGGTCCTTTCTGGTGGGTAATACAACCCTTGGAGGGCTTTCACTTGGTTATTGCTCGGGATTTGAAGATGTGGCGGTCTGGGGTTTCGCCCCTTCTTGGTCGCTGAACCGGCGGCTACTATTTGGAGGGTTTTGTTTTTGGTTTGGCACCCCTATTTGGTGGGGTCGTTTGCCACTGCTCCTCTTGGTGGATTACCTCTGGCCCCAGCTCCGGGCCATCTTTATTGGCATTAGCACTGAACTCTGGATTCAAGGTCAGGTCTGTCAGTCATTCGGTAATTATTTATGCACTCTTGTTGATATCTGTGGGCATCTGTCTCCCCCATCAGTATCCCAGGAGGTTCTGAAGGGCAGCGCATGATATGGGTACTTATGAAGATGAGGTCGACTATACGGAGGACCCCCTGGAGGGGGTCGACATATGGGGTTTGGAATCCGAAGCTGAGGTGGACACCATGTCGGATTTGGACCCATTATCCGGGGCGGATATGCTAGCTCAGCCCGCCTCCACCGTGGCAGGTGGCATCTCGCCTTTGGGGGACCTTGCGGAGTTAACATTTGGGTCGCCCTCGAATGATGATATCGGGCTTTGGAATTTTCCGCAGACGGAACTGAACAATCCGGTTAGGGTCGACTTCGAAAGTTGTCCACTTTTCTCGGAGGCGGCATTTCTTGAGAAGGGGGCCACATCTAGCTACTTGGCGCATCAGCCTTACGAAGGCCTTCCTCCTCGTGGGTATAACCCACTCGACCCTTCTGGCATTGCTATCGCGGCACAAGTCTGTGAGGAACCCTCTACTCCGTTGGCGGCCTCGGGGGCTTTCAACATTTTACCTGAGGACCTAAACAACCGTGAACAGAACTGTAACCTACCTGCATCAGAAGACTCGGCCGAGCCGACATTGGGGGTTTGTCGGGCCAATAAGCCGCACAAGGTCACGAGGAACAAGCTAAACTACCTCTCTAACTTCGGAAGTGAGAGTGGCATGGAGGATTGGAGTACAGTTGCAGCAAAGACCCTGGTGGGGAAGATACGCGGCAGAAAATACTCCTCATCTCGTCTTCAGAAATGGACAAAGGAAATTTGGGGCGAAACCCTTGATTGCCTCCCGGTGGTTGGGGCCATGACCAAGGGCTGGTTCTCCCTTACTTTCGCGCGACCTGAACATACAGATTGGGTCCTCAAGCAGTTCTGGCACCTGGAATTACACCCCGTCCACCTCAAAAGATGGGTGCCCTTATTTGATCCTAAAAAAGAAAATGTTGGGGCCGGCCCCATTTGGATGAGACTACCCGGTTTGCCCCTACATTTCTGGAACGATACTGCACTTCGAAATATTGGAGGCCATTTCGGACGCTACTTAGATCATGATCGATCTTATCTGACCACAGGTAGCAGAGCAGTGGCCCGGATCTTGATTTTTCTTGACACTCGGGAAGGCCTATACGAGAATTTTATCATGAGGTTTGATGGGATGCAGTGGAAGCAACCACTGGACTATGAAGGCGTGCCCTTCCGCTGCAGAAAATGTCACGAAGTCGGCCACCTATACAAAGATTGTCCGAAAAAGGGAGCGGGCCGGTCAAATGCTAAGAACTCCCGCACCAGAGGTACACAAACAGTTGAGAACCCATGTATATTGCCGGACAGTGAGGGTTTACAGTCGAAGGTACCAGAGACATCCGATGATGGCGGCTCGAGGACAGCGTCTCTGCCCACCTGGACATCCACGCAGCCCCGATCTCGGCCTCAGTCCTCTTCGGTGCCTCCACAGCAGGAATTTTCCATTCCGGGTACTACTTTTTCTGGCCCCTTTTCCTCTGTTTTTGCAGATATATCGTCTCTCCCTTCAATGCCTTTAACTGTATCGATTAATGATATTGTTAATCTGTCATCTGCTTTTTCCTCCTCTCGTCTTGTAACTGGGGTGCCCCATAAATCATTAAATCTCCCATCGGTTTGCTGCACAATTGCTTCGGCCTCCCCTTCTTTCTCACCTATTATCCATCATGTTTCTGCTGAACCCTCCTCGGGCCATTCATTTTCCTCTTCGGAGACTCACTCTTCGAAGCACAATTACTTCCTGAGATCCTCAACTAACCCTCAATCTGGTGAGGTATTCGGTATTGGGCCGGATCCGGGATCCTTACCCACTAAACCTCGTGGCAGACCATCTGCCCTAGCGAAGGCCATCAAAAGAGCAAACATAGAGGTGGAAGCTGGCACTCAATCTTCACTAATGCGGGTCCTTAGAGCACGACGACCCTTGCCGACTGTTACATCATGATCTGTCTTTCATACAACTGCAGGGGACTGGCCAACCCCGACAAGAGATTGGCCCTTAGAGATCTGCTCACTCACAAGCCTTTTGACATACTCTTCCTGCAAGAAACGCTCGGGGTAGGGGTAGAGGTGTCGGCTATCTTATCTTACTTTCTCCCGGATTGGTCTTTCATAACTCTGGATGCCCGTGGTAGATCTGGAGGTTGTGCCCTGGGCATTAACAACAAAACTACCCGGATGACTAATTGCTGGGGCCGGTCGGGTGTGCTGGCGATGAATGTACTGTTTGGAAGTTCTGAGATGGAGTTTACATTGGTGAATGTCTATGGTCCTTGTTCCGACAGAGAACATTTCTGGCGCTCCCTTTTGACTTGCTCTCTTTTGTCTGCCCCCCACCTCATTTTAGGTGGTGACCTTAATTTTTCATTGGGTATAGCTGAATCTTGGGGCCCCCTGGCTACCCCGGACCCTTTGGCAGAGTTTTTCAACTCTGAGCTCGGTAACTCTCACCTGATTGACATTCAGACTACCAAGTTGGTCCCTACCTGGAGGAATAGAAGGACTGGTAATGCTGCTCTGGCCCGGCGCCTTGATAGATTTCTTATTAAACAGGAGCTCCTCCCGGTTCTGTCTTGTGCTCGGCAATGGGTTGGATCAGGAGGAAGATCCGATCACTCGCCCATTTACCTGGAGTTTGCTTGTGGTCCTAATAGAGCTCGGCCCCCTTTCAAGTTCAACTCCAGATGGTTGAGAGATCCGGACTATAACCAGTTGGTCAAGCAATCCTGGGTGCTCTACAGACCTGCAATGAATATTGACCCTGGCAGGGCATTCAATGGAAACCTTAAGCACCTAAAGAACCTCACCACTCTTTGGGTCCGGAACAAAAAGAAACTGGAAAGAGAGGCCCTACACAGTATTGAGGATAAAATTAGCTTACTCAACAACGAGGAGCTGTTGGGTTATCGTAACGAGGAGACCAGAGCTCATCTCTTCTCACTCGAAGCTGAAAAAGCCAAACTGCTGAAACAGATTGAGGAAGATTGGAGGCTTAAAAGTCGGGCTATATGGATTCAGGCGGGAGACGAGAACACTAAATACTTTCAGCAACATGCAAATGGCCGTAAGGCAGCCAATACCATTTGGGAATTGTCAGACCGCAATGGCATTACTGCAAAAACTCATGCCCAGTTATCAGAGCTGGGTACCAGGCATTTCTCGAATCTGTATAGGGCCCCACAAAATATTAATCTACCTGATATCCTGCGCATTACTCAAAATTTTAAACTTATGGTGGACCCGGAACAGCAGGATGATCTCAACTCCCCGGTTACCATGGGTGAACTGGAAGGTGTTTTGAAATGGTTTAAGCGAGACAAGAGCCCGGGTCCTGATGGTTGGCCCGTTGAGTTTTTCATCCATTTCTTCGACCTCATATCTCCAGACCTCCTGGCAGTGATTGAAGACAATAGGTTGAGGGGCAGGATCTATGATGGATTTAACACCACATTTATTGCTCTTATTCCCAAGTCAGACAAACCTAACAGTTTTAATGACTTCAGGCCCATTTCGCTGTGCAACTGTATATACAAGATCACTTCCAAAATTATTGCTAACCGCATCAAACCTTTCCTGTCAGAGCATATTGAAAAGGAACAATTTTCTTTCCTGAATCACAGGCAAATTCATGAGGCAATTGGCACTGCACAGGAGGCACTACACTCAATTAAAACTCTCCGGCTGAAATCGACCATACTCAAGATTGATCTTACCAAGGCTTTCGATCAAGTTGACTGGAGTTACCTACACCTCATGCTGATCCATGCGGGCTTTCCTCACACTTTAATAAACTGGATCATGGGCTGTGTTTGTCATGCTACCTTCAGTTTATTGATTAATGGTACTGCTACAAACTTCTTCCATGCGGGCAGGGGACTCCGCCAGGGCTGCCCCCTTTCACCACTACTTTTTGTCCTTGTCATGGAGGGTCTATCCGTCCTAATCAGCAATGCTAAAGATAGAGGATTACTTCAAGGGCTCCGCATTGTGGACAATTTATACCTCACTCATCTCTTATTTGTTGAAGATGTTCTTATTTTCCTAAATGGCACTAGGCAAGATTCTGTACATTTTGATCTGCTCCTGAAATGTTTTTGCAGGGCTACCGGTATGGCACCGAATAGTACTAAATCATCTATTATCATGACTGGGTGCTCGCGACCGGAACAAGATATCTCTAGAAATCTTTTCGATTTTGTCTGTATTGACATCAACAGTGGCCTCAAGTATTTGGGATACATCATCAAACCAAATGATTACCACATTCAGGACTGGAACTGGATCCTTGTTAAAATTGAGCGCAGAATCAACGTCTGGTATAACCGATGGCTTTCTAGGGCTGGTAGACTTACACTCATCAAGTATGTTCTGGAAGCCATCCCGGTCTATTGGATGACCCTGGCCTGGATTCCGATTGGCATCACCAATCGGATAAAAAATATTTGCAGACATTTTCTTTGGCGTTACCAAGGTAAGACTTCCACATTTGCATGGATTGCTTGGGACCGCATTAACTTGCCCAAACAATGGGGTGGCTGGGGGTTAAAGGATCTCCACCTTTTCTCTCGCGCCCTTGCAGCTAAGATGGGTTGGCACATTATTACAGGTCAGAGTCTTTGGAAGGAGGTCATGGTCGCCAAGTATATCTCGCCCCAAAGCCCTCTGGATTGGATTCGCGGCCGCATCACTCTAAATGCGGGGGCATCGATCATTTGGAAGGCCATCACAAGGGCGGCCCTCATTCTCCATAATGGTATTTCATGGCAGATTGGTTCCGGAACTCAAGTGCGTATAGGTACTGACTCTTGGTCTGGCAGTGGGGTTTTTCACAAACTTCCGGAGTTCATTATTCAGCACCTTGCCCACAGAAATGTCACCTGCCTGGCACAGATTGTTGACTGGGCTCATACCTCTTGGCGACAACAAGCCTGGCTACAGGCGGGTGACTTGGGGATCCCCCAGGAGGGCACCCGCAGCTGGGGTAAATTTATCTGGGCTCTAAAAGCATCTAACATTCGCATCACCGACCAACCAGACAATTTGATCTGGGTTGTTTCAAAGGATGGGCATTACACTCCAAAGCTTGGCTACTTTGAACTAATTAAGCACAGGGAGCCCCCCATAAAGGTTTGGTGGGGACTAACATTTGGAAGCTGAAAGCCCCGCACAAACACAGGCTCCTGTTCTGGTGCTTGCTGAAAGATTGCATTCCTACTACAGATTTCCTCCACAGAAGAGCTTTCTACGGGGCCTCCAGGTGTTGTTACTGCCTTAATGATAGGGAAGATGCCCTCCATTTATTCTTGCAATGCCGCATCACCCAAAACATTTGGTCCAGGATTACTTCTGAATTGGGATGCAGACTTTATTGGCAGGGTGACTCTTTATCTGAACCCTGGTCTCATTGGTGGCAGCACTCTGCTCACAGTACAAAATTACGTAACTTACCCCTTATTGTTACCTGGGAATTATGGACAAGCCGAAACAATCTGACTTTCAACGATATTCCTATTGACTGTCATAGGATTACCGCTGCCTCACTTGCCACTTATCAGCTTATTCCCGAGGACTGTAGCAGCTGCAGGCCTCCACTTGTGATCCCTGAAACTATTGATTACAGCAGGGCTTGGGCTTATTTTGACAGAGCGTCCAACGCCCATGGGTGTGGGGGGGGAGCCATACTTTATTTAAGTAATCAGCATTACTACAACATCAGAATGGGGCTTGGACCTGGTACCAACAACTATGCCGAATTGCAGAGCCTTAGACTACTTCTCATCTTTGCTCGAGACATTTCCTGTGACTCCATCCAGATATTTGGCGATTCTCAACTTGTGACAAATTGGTTCAACAACATATCCCAATGCCACTCGCACACACTGTCTGCACTGCTGCATGAGGTTCACCATCTCAGAACACTCTTTGACTCCATCACTGTGACTCATATTTACAGGTCTCGGAACAAAGTGGCAGACCAACTGTCCAAAGAAGCTACGGAGCTGATCTGGGGTACCTGGCACATCACAGAGCACACGGAGGGACAGATCTACAGATATTATCATAGGCCTTTTATCGAGGAGGTTCCTCCTGATATTGATGTCTAGTTTTTCAGCTGCTTGCAGGGAGATTTTGTACTACCTCCCCTTTTTATTTATTTCGGCATGTATAATACTTCATATTTACTCTGGGTCTGTAGGATGTAGTAAGTTATGCACCGAACTTACTAGGGGACTTTTATATGTCATACACTGTACATGTCATGTTTTCTGGGAGGGTGACTGTCTTCAGTCTTTTTTTGAAAACTGACAGATTATGATTTTGTATATGTTTTCGGACAGAACAGTAGTTTTTATACTACAGTCATTTGTAACAGGTAGCTGATCATTAATATGAATAGTTACGAACTTTTTCACTGTGAAAAAAAATGCATAAGAATTCTACTGCCTACCACCTCAAGAGAATGGACAAGTGGAAGTGACCAAAACCTCCTTGAAGAATATCGTCACCAAGGTTGTGAGCAGCAGTAAAAAATATTGGGTGGACATATTGGTAGAAGCTACTTGGTCCTATAATACTGCTTGGAAACCAACAACATGATTCCCTCCTTATGAACTGGTCTATGGCAAGAAAGCTCTGCTTTCAATTTAATTTGAGCTCAACACCTTAAGGATGGTAGCTGAGATAGACCTAGATATATCAAAGGCCCAACAAGAGAGGTTGTTGCAATTAAATAGATTGGATGAGTTCAAGATGCAAGCACTCCTTCACACATAAGTGATTCAACTGCAAAGGAAGTTCTGGCATGACAAGTACATTAAGGAAAAGACATTTCAAGAAGGATATTGGGCATTGTTGTATGAATCAAGGTTTAAGGATTTGAACGGAAAAATAATGACAAGATGATTGGGACACTATAAAGTGGAAAAATTTTATGATAATGGCACAGTTCAGATGAGAACCATTTATGAGGAAGGAATTCCCCTACTTGTCAATGGTTATAGGCTTAAGGTTTACAAGAAGCCCCTGTCTAGGGCAGAATTTATAAATTCCATAAACAGGGAGATGTATGTCATGGGAAACTCCATAATTTCTAGCTTCCCCGCCTAGAAAAGAAGATAAAAATAAAAATAAATAAAGAGGCATGGGTGAAAACTTCTCTAAGGCACCCTAGACCAACTCCAGGGTTGAAAACCTCCATAAGGCAATCCTGGAGCAAGAAAAAAGAAAGAAAGAGAAAAAAAAAATACATAGAATAAAAGATCCTTGTGTGAAAACCTCTCTGAGGCGCCGAAGCTAGGCCTGTGGATTGAAAACCTATGTGGAGGCAGCCCACTTTCCTTCAAAAAGGGAAAAAGAAGAAAAATACCTATGCACTTATGTTTTTTTCTGTTTTGCAGGCTATTGATCAAAGATAGTTTTTGGGATCTAGAGGAGAATTTTCTCTTCATTTTCTCTTCTCCTCTGCTTTCACCCTCCGTAATTCACTCCAACATACACCCCTTCATCCATTTCAACCCTGAGATAGGAAAAAAAATCATTTTTTCCCCTAAACTGTAATTGTTATAGGCAAGTTCGGCAGCTACAAGATTCCTGTAATGCTACAGGAACCTCCTGTAAATTCTACATGAAACTCATGCATGGAGGAAGAAGCTCTCTCAGATATTTCTAAACTTCAAGGAGAGCATGATAATTCATTTTTTTCCTATACCTACCATTCCTAAACCCTTATTTCACTCCATGCACAAGGATTCCCTCTCTAAACCCTATGTTGCACCATTAGCAACTAGATCATTGGAAACTTGGCATGAGACCCATTCACTTGCCTATCCTCCACTCCATTCATTCCATGACTCCCTCCATCAACCATATCCCTCCATTTCTGAGAAAACTGAAGCAAGAAGAGGCAATAAAAAGACTACTACATGCATCAGAAAGTATCATGTAGCAAATATGTGTGTGGTACAACAAGGCTAAAAGATGAAGGAAAGCTTATGAGGATTAATCCAGAAGACCACCAGAAAACTCCAGGAGGGAAAGCACACCAACCATGACACTTGAATACCTTCATTCAATATCTGCAAAGAATAAAAAAAACTAAGCACCTCACTCAGAAAAGGCAAGCAGCTCACTCAGAAAATAAATAAGAAATGATGATACAACAAATAAAAGATCATGGCTGCCACCACCAGCTCCAACTCCTTGCACCATCTCATTCAATGCCTCGCCAACACCAGGTAGGCTCAGGTATGGCCCTACACCTCTCGCTATTCATCCTTAATGACCAAAATGGTTTAATGTCAAGTTTTAGAAATTCAAAAGGCAAAAAGGTGGCCAGTTAACTTGGCCATCTTCGTAAAGTGAAACTGGAGGAAAAGTCAAAGTAAATTCCACCTGGGAAAGTCAAATCAATTCAAGAGAGAGTGGATAGGTATGAAGAAGGTGATCACGAGGCTCAACAATTGTTAACTGGAGTGGGACAAATGGTCTCAAAGAGGAAAACTCGTGTTAAGTACAAGTCAGCACAATGCTCCAAATTTTGTTTAAAATGAAATAAAGGTAAGATTTGTATCATTTTCACCATTTCGTTGAGAATTTCAAAGAGAAGAAATAGCAGGAGAGTAGTGGGAGCCATCGCGAGAGAAGCATCGATGTTTGAGCATGCATGCACCATTGTGCTACAGGAAACAAAGTTTTGCTACATGCAACTTTAGAAGCAGATCAATAAGGGTATAGAAGGCAACACAGAGTCACCTATGGGTGAATTTTCTTCCTGAGCCACCATCTCTCAAACCAAAACACCAGAGGACAAAGGTAAGTAGTTTCCATCCTCCAGCACTGAAATTTCTCCATGAAATTTACACTCGGAAAAGTAAATTTGGCAATTAAAGGGTAAAAAAAAAAAATTCTTGCATTTTGTTTCAAGAATTCCATATCCAAGACACAACTCTCAAACCTCTCTCCACCTTCATATCACAGCCATTAAAATGGGAGGGTGATTCCATAGAAGGGAGCCCACTTATATTAAGAGAATTAGGTAGCATCCTCAAGTCATGGAAATATTGAAAAATCACCAATGGCTAGGGTTCTTTGAGATTTTGAAAGGTTTTGATGAATAGATAGCTAGAGAATTTGCAGCATCTCTACAATCACACTCAGAATAGAGAGCCACCATTGTGGTTATAGGCCTAGCCATCACACTATCACTTGAACACATAAGCATAGTTGGAACTTTTCCCTTAGGATTCAAATGGGTTAAGGAACGAATGCCTAGCATTGTAGCCAAGAAGAGCTTCTTTCTTCTAGGAGAATATTACATTGAAGAAAAAAATGGAGTGAGAAGATAAATCTTTCCATACCTCTAGGATGAGGTAGCCTTCCATATCATGAAGTTTATTTCTTGTGAAGGCAGACTTAGTGTGGTCTATGGGTATCATTTCATATTGTTAAATTAACTTAGGTTTCAAGGAGAACTCCCTCTAGAAAAGAGATTAAGCATCCCTCACTTCCTCTTGAACTCAATAACTGACATGAGACATAAATTGAGGCAAAGAAAATATCAGCACGTGGCCCATCATGGCCTCATAAAACTAATTGTAAATGATGCTTTGAGAAGGTTGAACCTACTTGTATCCTGGTCTTATTTCATAGACATGGATATGGAAGCCTTTATAGCTACCCAAACAGGGCAAACCTCTACTTCTAGCCTTAGAGAGAGGGAGGTAGAAGAAGAATAAGAAGAGGCTGAAGAGGAGATAGAAGAAGAGGAAGAGGAGGTAGAAAATAAGGAAAAAAAATCAGAGATGGAAATTGAGGCAGAAAACACATAGAAAACAGAGATAGAGAAAGAAAAATCTGAGGGGAAGGAGGAATAAAATACTGAGGAAAATAAATAATTGGACCATATCCTAGGCAGTGAAACCTCCCCTCAAGGCACCATCATGTCACTATACATCACATATCACGAAGTGGCTACTACCCTAGCTGGTTTGATCAAACTTGTTAAAAAAAAAAAAAGGGGCACACACCTATGTATTTCAGGACTAGGAAGAGTCAAAGTGTGAGGTGGGGGAAACCACAAACTCCCACCAAAATCCCTATTTCCATTGAATAATCACCAAATAAGGATGTGGAAATCATATTAGGGGAAGGAAGGGTGCAAGAGGTCGCTTTGCCTCTAAGGACCCCTGTAACATATATCAGAAGACACTCAACAAGATTGGCATCACATACACCTCATGCAACCTCCACAGACTGTACAAGGACTGAAGAGTGAAAATCAAGGAAAAGAGGGTCTTTAGTAAGAAAAATAGATTTTGCTACACAAAACTCTATTTTTTCTACAGGAACCTCCAGCAAGCCTAGATTTAGAGAAAAATGCCTTGGTTGAGTAAGAAAATATAGCCGAATAGGGGCAAGAGGTCAAAGAAGTTGAGGATAAGGCACAAGAGGAAAAACGGATGAAAAAGAGGGAGGAAAATATGATAAGGAAGAGGCCACCTCACCAAAACCGTTCCTCAAAGATGTAACAGTAGTGCCAAAACCTAGCCCTCAACCCAATCTCATCTCCTACTACACATACATTGAGGGGGGGAAATTAATTCCTCAAAATTTCACAGTGCCTTTGTTTTATTAGTTGGAAGAGGAGAGGGCACACACTCATAATTGGATGAAGCTTGCAACATCTAAAGGTGTGCAGGACATAGGGGTCATGGAAGGAAAAGTAGCTAAGTTGGGGAAGGATTTATCTAATGTTAGGCTCAGAGAGTTAGTGTTTAAAGAGAAACTTCAAAAAGGCCCAAGCATAGAATGTAGCATTACAAGAGTAGATTCAACAAAAGGAAAAACAAGTGGCCACCATGGTAGATTTGTGCATGGAGGCCATTCAACATAGATATCCATCATATTCATATGCAGTTTACCTCAAGGATCAGTGGCTCCTATTTCAAATCAAAACATTAGCCTCCCATGGATTCTTACTTTTCCAAAACTGCAGATAGTTCATTACTTTTTGCAACCAAACAAGTATGGAAGACAAGGAAAAAATGGCATATTTTTACATGCATAACCTTGTGTTGATAGACTTGAATATTTGGGATCCCAATCCTAGGATGGGAGACATGAAATTAATGGCATTCGCATCATGGATGGTTAATGAAGATACTAGAGCACAAGAAATGAGAAGGGTTATGAGGAGAGAAAATAGAGAACCCTCACACATTAGGGAAGAACTATTCAGCCCTAGGGGAGTCATCAATAACCATATAAAGATTGAAAAGGATCATGAACTTGCATAAAAATACTTCCACGTACAAGCTCAATCAATGGCTCGTTTTGATGATGTTTCTAGGTTGTTGGGAGATGAGTGCATAACGGCTAGCCAAAGGAGATGGAACATCCTCCCTTACAGCCTTAGAAATATGGAGTACCACACACCAGAAAGATTTAGGGGTGCCTTGGAGAGAGCACCATTATACAAGAGGGACATGCAGGCCAACAAGATTCAGTTGCTTAGTTTGAATCTTAGTCCACCCTTGCTGTTGGGGCTGAGTGATGGAAAGGACCAAGATGAGTAGAATAGAGAATGGGTGGAAGAATAAAAAAATGATGGTTTTTACTCTCTTGAAGGGACCCCCACACTTCTTCCTAGGGAAGTCAGAGGGTCCATCAAATATTTGAAAAAAATGAAGAAGGAGGACTAGTTGCTCATAGGATGAGCAACCATTTGGTAGGGGGTGATGATGAGCTCCATCATTAGGTACATTTGGAGGGGTTAGTGGTCACCTTTTTTCCTTATTAAGTCTCTTTTTCTTGCATTTTAATTATATTATAGTCCTATAATGCTAGTGTATATGGTGATTGAGGATTGTCATACTTCGAGTGCCTAACATGAGTTAAATGCAGGAAAATCACAAAGATATTGTATTTTTGGTGAATATTTTTCCATTAATACTCGGAGTAGACAACAAGGATATATTCTAAGGGGATTTTCCACCTCCTTAACTCCCAAAGGCAGCCAAGGGGTCCTCGATATTCCCTCCAATGGCTCGAAACCAAAGGCAACCAAGCAAACTCAAGATCAAGTGCACCAAAGCTACACTTCACTTGCGGTCAAAGTGGACTCCTCGCCTACTTTTTAGGGAGTTGTTGGTAGCTACACTTTAGATTAAATAGGGATGAGAAAAGCTCATTATGATTCGAAATTTGGAGAAATATATGAGGCTCTTAGCTCTTGTAATAGGTTTATGAGGCTTTCATGTTGATGTAATTGATTTTTCATTATATTCCTTTTAGTGTTACAACACATATATATACATGCCGAAGCATACATAAACCCCAATCCATAAACCCTGGATTAGAACATAATCGTAGTTCCCTTGACCGGATCTACAAAAAATACCAGGGGCCGAAAATCATCGTACCCCAAAACCATGTGCAAAACCATGCACAAAACCATGGACGCGGACTACCCACCGGAAATTAAGGACAAAAAATTTTCGTCAGGCGCTGCCCCGGACCCCGACAGGGGGGGCTATCGCTCCCCCTCTTACCCCCCCGCGTGTGCTTAGTCGTGGAAATAATATAACACATACCCAACATTCTCCCACTTGTTTTTTTCTTTCCACAGGGGGTCACAAGAGAGCTTAGTCATTGGCCCAATTCTTCAACACCCATTGTTTCTCTACACCAAGAGAACTTCTGAGTGCTCACAGACTTTGTTAATGCATCTGCAACATTCTTCAAAGTGTCCACCTTTACCAACAACACCCTTTTAGCCTCAACCATATCTCTAACAAATTTATATTGAACATCAATGTGCTTTGTCTTTGAATGATAAGCAGGGTTCTTAGCCAAGAAAATTGCACTTTGGCTATCACAGTCTATCCTTATAGCTTGTTGTACCAACCCCATACTTGAACACAATCTCTGCAACCAAACTGCTTCCTTGCTTGCATGAGTGGCTACTATGTATTCTTCCTCTGTAGTTGAAAGCGCCACTACAGACTGTCTTTTACTCATCCAACTGACTGCACCTCCAAATAGGCTAAACACATACCCACTTGTAGATCTTCTTTGGTCCAGATCTCCAGCCCAGTCTACATCAACAAAACCACGAATGTCCAACATTCTTTCCAATCCTAGTCTTCCCTGGTAGCACAAGCCATAATCACTAGTGCCACGTAAATATCTAAAAACCCACTTCACTGTTGTCCAATGCTCCTTCCCCGGGTTTGACATAAACCTACTCAATACTCCCACTGCATGTGCAATGTCTGGTCTAGTACAGACCATTGCATACATCAGGCTACCCACTGCACTTGCATATGGAACACGGGACATATACTCCTCTTCTTCTTGTGTCTTGGGACACTGTTCAGCAGACAGCTTTACACCTACAGAATAGGAACATTCACCGGTTTACTATCCTGCATATTTAACCTCTGCAATATAGTCTCGACATACTTCCTCTGGTTTAACCAGAGCTTCCTCTTTGCCCGATCTCTCTTAATTTCCATGCCCAAAATATAGTTTGCAGCACCAAGATCCTTCATGTCGAATTTGGAGAACAGTTGGGTCTTCAAGTCTTGGATAATTTCTTTGTCATTTCCAATCAACAACATATCATCCACATACAAGACCAAATAAGTAACACAGTCGCCAATTAATTTAAAATAAACACAGTGATCCTCCTTGCTTCTGGTGAAGCCAAGTCCCCGTATATAGGTATCAAATTTCTGATACCACATCCTTGGTGACTGTTTTAACCCATACAGAGACTTCTTCAACCTGCATACTAGCTCTTTCTTACCCTTCACCATAAAGCCTTCAGGTTGCTTCATGTAGATCTCCTCTTCTAGATCCCCATGAAGAAATTTTGTCTTCACATCCATCTGTTCTATCTCAAAATCAAATGCAGCAGCAACAGATAAAAGTAATCTAATAGAAGTGACTTTGGCAACAGGAGAAAAAATATCACCAAAATCAATTCCCGGCACATGGGAATAACCTTTCGCTACCAACCGAGCTTTGTATTTCTCCACCTTGCCTTCTACATTCATCTTCTTCTTAAACACCCATTTGCTCCCAATGGGCTTCCTTCCAACCGGCAACTCCACCAGATCCCATGCATCATTTTTGTGCAAGGATGCCATTTCATCAACCATGGCCTCCTTCCAGAGTTTTCCATCCTCTGAATCTACTGCCTCCCTGACAGTTCTGGGTTCATCGTCAGTTATAGTTAAGGAAAAACCTGAATAGAAAGTAGATGGACTATACCTTTCTGGTTGCCTTCTTTCCCGAACTGATCTTCTCAAATTTGGAGTTTGTGGCTCTTCATCTTCTAAGTCTTCTTCTATTGTAGAGTCGGATTCATCCTCCTTTAGCTCAAACTCTATCTTCTCAGGTTCCTTTGGTAGGACTTCATGTTTAACAATATCTTTCACTTCTCTAAACACCACATCTCGGCTGTACACAACCTTCCTTGTTTCTAGGTTCCAAAGCTTGTAACCCTTTAAACCATCCTTATACCCAATAAAGATGCACCTTTCAGATTTATTATCCAACTTTGTCCTTTTCTCCTTTGGAACATGTACATATGCATCACATCCAAATACCCTTAGATGTGAAAGAGAGGGTTTCTTACCAGTCCATACCTCATGTGGAGTCTTATCCTCCAACACTGATGAAGGTGATCTGTTAACCAAATAGCATGCAGTCTCCACTGCCTCTGCCCAGAATTCTTGTCCTAACCCAGTACCAATAAGCATGCTTCTTGCCTTTTCCATCAGTGTTATGTTCATTCTTTCTGCAACTCCATTTTGTTGAGGTGTGTATGGAGTAGTCTTATGTCGTGCTATACCACACTTCTTACAGAACTCTTCAAATTCCTTCTTGCAGAACTCCCCACCATTATCTGTCCTCAGCGCCTTTATCTTCTTCTCTGTCTGGTTTTCCACCAGAGCCTTAAATTCTTTAAATTTGTCAAAGACTTTAAATTTCTTCCTCAAGAAATATATCCATGTATTCCTTGAGAAGTCATCTATGAATGAAACATAGTACACATACTTTCCCAGTGATGGAACTGACACAGGCCCAAACACATCACTGTGCACAAGTTCTAATATCTTGTTTGCCCTCTTAGCACCAGAAGGAAAACGCACCCGATTTTGCGTCCCATATACACAATGTTCACAGAAATTGAAATCCAGAGAACAATTAGACATACCTTCTACCATACCATCTCTATGTAGTATCTGAAGGCCCTTCTCTCCAATATGTCCAAGCCTTTGATGCCATAGCATGGTCTTTTCTCCAGACACAGCTAGGCTTTCCGTCCCACTTTCAGGAACCACAGAACTGTTACACCCATCAATAACTGTGCTACCTTGTAGCTTGTACAAAGTTCCAGTCCGAACTCCCCGCATTAATACCAGTGCTCCCCGAACCATCTTGCAGGCATCTTTCTCGAACACTGTTTTTACACCTGCATCATCCATCTTGCTTATAGAAATTAGATTTATGGCCAATGCAGGAATATGCAGAACACCAGGAAGTGTTCTAATCCTTCCACCTTGCAGCTTCAGCTTAACCTTTCCACGTCTGACGATTCTGGCCTTCCTATCATCCCCTAGGAACACATCACCACCATCATATTTCTCATACTCGCAGAACCACTCCCTATGGGGAGTGAAGTGAAAGGATGCACCTGATTCAATCAACCATGAATCATGATCTACATGTGTATTTGAAGAAGAATCCAAATACACATCTCCACCTTCATCCGAGGTGGTTTTTGCCTCTGCAGAAGGAGCTTCATCAGATCCCTTTCCTTTCTCAGGAGCTTTAGATCTACATTCCCTTTTGTAGTGTCCTTCCTTTCCGCATTTCCAGCACACCTTTACAAACTTTCCAAGAGATTTAGATCTCCCTCTAGATTTAGATCTCCCACTTGAAACCTTATTCTTGTTTCTGTTCTGGGACCTTCCTTGTACAGATAAGGCATCTCCATTCTGACCCTCCATATTTTGCAGTATTCATGTCCAAGTTATGAAAATTTCTCAAAAATGAAAGTGATCAAAAATGGTTACAATTTGAACGACCAGAAAGGTCTCGTCACTGCAATTCTGGTGCCATGAACGGTTCTCAAAACCGAGGTCGTATGCAAAAGTTATTTAGGTTTGAAATCGTCTAGTAAACTTCAAAAAAGAGTTGACCAAGTTTGACTTTCAAACTATGGAAAAATTTAAAAAAGAATATTCTAAGGAATATTTTGGGAATATTCCTTGAAATATTCCCTAGAATATTCCACAGGGACTAATCGTATGCAGACAAGTGGCAGTTTTTGATTCGAAGAAGGTTTGACTTTTTTATTTATGACCAATCAAAGGGTGCCATGTGGCAAGCCCAGAGGCCACCACGTGGCCCCAAGCCAGTGAGAATGTGGTATACCAAAATTATTTTATGTCTACGGGTTTTGAACCTGAGACCTCATCTCTGCAAGCAAGGAAGCCTGACCATCTCGGCTGCGTGTGTTACTTAACACATAAGGGAGTCAGCTTTGTTATAAGGTTTCAAAATGCATATGGCAGAAAATTTAAGGGCTAGCCCCGCAGGGCTAGCCCGACACCACTCGACCATCCCCTCTGTGACCAGGAGCTAACTCTGGTGGTTAGACTTATCTGCCTATAAACCATAACATGTGGCTAGCACACAATGACAGTTAATGCAGCGGTCTTGAAACCATTGGTTAAGCGGATAGGCAGGCAATTAGGGCTGCGGTCCATGTGACCCCGCCCAACTTAATAATAAATGACACCATTAAATGGTTTTGCCATTTTAGGCACCTTCCACCAATTTTAGGTTATCTGCCATTTTTATCGAACTTAACTGGAGTTCCTCCAGTTTTGGAGGAGGTTTTCTAGTGACACTGGGCAAAAATTTGTTGTGGTCATAACTTTCTCAATTTTCGACCAAACAAGATGAAATTTTAGTCAATTTTGGGTTTCTTGAGAATTCTGAGTAGTTTTGAATATTTTTTAGAGTGAACATAGGTGATATACAGCATATTTTTCTTCAGGGAAGAGGAAGGAGCCATCAGGGCCATCATGGAGAAGGCACAATATTGGGTTGTTTTTCACTGTTTAAGGTGAAAAAAAAGCCATTTCTAGCTATTTTCTATCTTCTGAGGTCTAATTTACAGTTGTTTTTTCCTAATTAGGAACATTTTTCACTCTATAACCATTTTGAGAAAATTAATAGAGCAAGGACATGCCATTGGGGAGCCTTGGACTAGCATATGTAGCCCAGGAGGGGTGAACTGCCTCAAAATTTTGTTGTGTTATGTTATGGTGAATTTTACTTGCTGTGCATTTCTACTGTGATATGTTAAACAGTAAATTTAATTAACAAATCCTCACACATAAAACTCAGAAACAAACCAAAACTACTTTGTTTAACCTGCAAGTCATGGAGAACACTCTGCACACTAAATTCTTTGAGAATGGATTCTTTGCATAGCATTACAAATAGTTCCATTTTCAGATTAGTTGGTATCAGAGCTAGAGTTTTACTCTGCATTTGTTCTTGTGCAAAGATATATTTTACTGTTTGCAATTTTTGATGCTTACTAGGCTTAATCTCAAGAGAGGGGGAGGACAATTGGTTAGAGCTCAAAATAATCCTCAACCAAGGAGGGCCAAAGTGCCATTAACTCCACCTTCTAATTCACCTCCAAGAGCCACAGAAGAAGTCTTAAGCATGTCTTCAAGAGAAGGAGAAGTTTCTGAAGAAATTTATCCCAAAGAAGAAGAACGGGTGTTCTGAAAGGCATTCCTGGACATGACTGAGATGGTGAGGATACTCTACCAAGAAATGAATGAAAGGCTTGAAGAAGAAGGGTCGAAACACCACAAGGAAGGAGAGGGTTCTTCAGGAGGAAATAAAAGTGATGACAAGTCAAATAAAGGACACGAAGGAAATGGTGATCCACCATCCCCATCTTCATCCTCTTCCTCTACATCGTCATCCTCTACTTCGGTGAATCAATCTCACAAGTCAAAAAACACTGGTAAAAGTTCATTTTTAAACCTTGATATTAATTTTTAGTTGCCTATGTTTAATGATGAGGTCAATGCAGAGAAAATTGACAATTGGATAAGGCAGTTGGAAGTTTACTTGAGGATACAAAACCTTCATGATGACGACACCAATATTCAATTAGCCTCTTTGAGAATGGATGGAGCAGCATTGGTATGGTGGGAATCTAAAACCAAGGAAGAAATTAAAAAACATGGTAAGATCACTTTATCATGGGTTGAATTTATTACTGCAATTAAAAAGAAATTTTATCCATTAGCTCATTTACAAAAGGCAATAATGAATTGGCAAAGTTTTAGATAAATTAAGGGAAAAAATGTACAAGATTACACCCAAGAGTTTAGACGAAGGGCTCTTTTATGAGGAATTGATTTGCATAGCCAAAAGACTTTGCTGAAATATATAGGTTGTTTACATAGCTATCTTATACATACTATCCTTATGTTCAGTCCTACTAGTCTAGATGAGGTTTGTGTCCAAGCCACGCATTTAGAGGCTAGAGGTAAACAATATTTTGATGGGAATGAGGATAGTGAATTTAAAGGCAAAGGGAGAAAGAGAAATGCAAACTCTAGGAAAGAGAAGGGAAAATTATTTTGTAAAAAATTTTCCAAAACAAACCATGATGAAGACCATTGCTAGAAACTTCATCTAGAATTAAAACCAAAAAAATTCAAAACCAAATATAAGGCCAAAGAGAAAGGCAAGATGGTTGCAATAGCTGAACAAGACTTAGGGTCTGAATCAGGAGATGAAACTAAAAGCATAGCAATGGCACTAAAGAACATAAAGGGGAAAGAGATTATAAATGGAAAAAATCCCAGTTCTAGCATTTCAAACTATCACATAGAAATTCCAAATGAGAGGAGGATTGAGCTGTTTCATGTGAGGATCATTTAAAAACACAAAAGATAGACACAATATTTGGCAGTGGGTCACAAGCGAACCTCATATCATAAGACTTAGTCAAGAAGCTGAATCTTGAAACCATTCCACATCCAAAGCCATATCCACTTGGTTGGATTTACAAGGATGCAAATTTACAAGTTTCAAGGAAGTGCACGTTGCGCTTCGCCATAACAGCTCATTATATTGACATGGTTGAATTAGATGTGGTACCGCTTGACATTACAGGTGTGGTATTGGACAGTCCTTACTTATATGACAGGAAAGCGATCTTCCATCGCCATGAGAACAAGTACCATTTATTCAAGGATGGCAAGGAGTTTATTGTGAGAGTACATCGGAAGAAGCTAGAATCTTCTTTAGTGAATGCAGGTCAGTTGAAAAGGCTTGTCAATTCAAGTCAAAAATTGACTTTTTTTATGATTAAGCAAAAATATTTTGTACACAATCCTTTTCATGTTGTTTTTGATGTAAATCATTAGTTGTTTCAATCTGAAAGCAAGTCGTCTTTGGAAGAAGATGACAAGAAGTTATAACAAGTGTCTTTGGTGTCGATTGGTGCAGAAAACAAAGTGTTGGTGCAAAGTGGTGCAAAAACCCAAGAGAGGGTAAAGCATGCAAGCAAATATGGCACAAATTTCAGCATATATTAATGCTGGTTTCAGAATGGCAGGGTACTATGGTGAGAAAACTTGGTCAGGAATCGACACAAGTACATGGCTTATTCGGAAAAAAATTTCCATAAAGACAGTTGGCAAGGTGAATTTTATTTTCAGTTTCATTTGAAGGTAGACCATTGTAGGAGCAGTATGTTTTCTGTAAATTTTAGTTGTTGTCAAGGTTAGAAACAGCCAGTCAACAGATTCAAGGAAGAATTTATCTTTTTATGAGAAGCTCAATTTGATGAAATCAGGGAGATTTTAGTGGTTCAAGGTTGGAAGAGTGGAGAATCAATCTCCTCATCTTCAGTTTCTATAGTTCAAAGAGCTTTTGGGGTCCAAAAGCTTCCCATTGGGGAGGTGTGATCAGGAGATCATGTCCAAGTTATGAAAATTTCTCAAAAATGAAAGTGCTCAAAAATGGTTACAATCTGAATGAACGGAAAGGTCTCTTCGCTGCGATTCTGGCGCCACAAATGGTTCTCAAAACTGAGGTCTTATGCAAAAGTTATTCAGGTTTGAAATCGTCCAGTAAACTCCAAAAATGAGTTGACCAATTTTGACTTTCAAACTATGGAAAATTTTTGAAAAGAATATTCTAGGAATATTCCTCAAAATATTCCCTAGAATATTCCACAAGGACTAATCATATGCAGGCAAGTGACAGTTGTTGATTCGAAGAAGGTTTGACTTTTTCATTTATGGCCAATCAAAGAGTGCCACGTGGCAAGCCTAGAGGCCACCAAGTGGCCTCAGGCCAGAGAGAATGTAGTATACCAAAATTATTTTATGTCTATGGGTTTTTAACCCGATACCTCATCTCTGCAAGCAAGGAAGCCTGACCATCTCAGCTGTGTGTGTTACTTAACACATAAGGGAGTCGGCTTTGTTATAAGGTTTCAAAATTCATATGGCAGAAAATTTAAGGGCTAGCCCGACACCACTCGACCATCCCCTCTGGGACCGGGAGCTAATGTCGGCAGTTAGACTTATCCACCTATAAACCATAACATGTGGCTAGCACACGATGGCAGTTAATGCAGCAGTCTTGAAACCATTGGTTAAGCGGATAGGTAGGCGGTTAGGGCGGCGGTCCATGTGACCCCGCCCAACTTAATAATAAATGCCACCATTAAACGGTTCCGCAATTTTAGGCTCCTTCCACCAATTTCGGGGTATTTTCCATTTTTATCGAACTTAACTGGAGTTCCTCCAGTTTTGGAGGAGGTTTTCTAGTGACACTGGACAAAAAAAAAATTGGTCATAACTTTCTCAATTTTCGACCAAACAAGATGAAATTTTAGTCAATTTTGGGTTCTTGAGCATTATGAGAAGTTTGGAATAGGTTTCAGAGTGAATAGAGGTGATATTCAACAGATGTTTCTTCAGGGAAGAGGAAGAAGCCATCAGGGCCATCATGGAGAAGGCATTGTATTGGGTTGTATTTCACTGTTTAAGGTGAAACAAAAGCCATTTCTAGCTATTTTCTATCTTCGGATGTCAAATTTACAATTGGTTTTTCTTGTTTAGGCATATTTTTCACTGTGTAACCATTTTGAGAAAATTAATAGAGCAAGGACATGTCATTGGGGAGCCTTGGACCGACAGATGTAGCCTAGGAGGGGTGAACTGCCTCAAAAATTTGTTGTGTTATGTTATGGTGAATTTTACTTGTTGTGTATTTTTGTTCTGACATGCTAAACAGTAAATTTAATTAATAAATCCTCACACATAAAACTCAAAAACAAACCAAAACTACTTTGTTTAACCTGCAATTCATGGAGAACACTTTGGACACTAAATTATTTGAGAATGGATACTTTGCATATCATTACAAATAGTTCCATTTTAAGATCATTCCTTCACCGATCTAGTTTTAAAGGGCTACGCTTGTGGGTTAGGGCCCAATCCATTGGCCTTAGTATCTCTTGTGTATTCATTCTTTACTTTTATGTCATTTTAGGTAGTTTTGCATATGAGTGTTTGCTTTCATTTCAATTCATTGTTTTGATTTTGCTTCCATTTGTATTTTGTTGTAGATTTAGCTTGCTTACATGTTGGTATAGTAGGTTATAAAGTCAGAAAGTTGTGTTTCAAGCCTCCCTCTCTCATCTCTTTCATTGGAGCTCTAGGAGGGTAGACCTTCTCCATAGGAAAAAATTACTTTTTATTTTATTATTTCTTGGAATGAGTAAGTTAGGTTGTTGTAGTTCGATGAATATGTTTAGAATGTTGTGTTAGATATATGTTTTTAGGCAAGGATAACTTCACCAGCACCTTCAGCTTCATTTCTCACCCTCCATCAACCTTTTGTCATCAAAATCGCCATCAACCCTGTTTTTAGATTTTTCATCCCTACACCATGAGTGAACCCTAGAGGTGAAAGACAGGCCTCCCAAGAGGTTCTGAGCTTGGACAAGGGGTGGGCCACCTTCCACTCAGCCAAACCCACCTTCTCTCCACCTTCCCTACACTTTTATCACCCATTTTTGGCCTTGGATTTCCCTCAGAATGTTTTCTGTAGCAATTTAGGAATTTCTTGTAGCACTACATGAAACCTATAGCAGCACTTGCAGCAACACCAGTGGGCCCCTACTTAAGCCCATAAACCACCATCCACCTCATCCAGACCTTCCAAAACCACCCATACACCTTCAGCCTTGCACCCATGCACCCAAGCACCTTATGATCATTCCTTGACCATGGTTAAGGCTCCAAGTGCAATACATGGTGCAAAAATACTCCTAATGATATTAAGGCCCCAAGACCTAAATATGTCACACAAAACCTTCAAATCAAACCCATATCACACCTAAATGCTAGATGTATCTTAGATAGATATTGATAGGATATGTGTGGTGGTTTGAGGCGTTATTCACTTCCCTTGAACTAAATAAGTTTTTTTTAGGATCTAAGGATCTTTTTTTCCTTCCATGTCCATTGTAGAGGCCATAAAACCCATCCTTATTATGTAAAAAATACTTTTTGTTCCCATTTTTCCATTTTGTTCCCATTTTTCCATTCCAATATAATTCTATTCATGTAAATTAAATATAATTTTGTTCATGATCGAAGCCCAATAATTCCACTATTGGTGCACTCTACACACAATTTAGACAATGCACACAATTCTTAAATATTTGATGTTGACATATGGAATTTCTTATTGTTTAGGGGTGCTTTTAAACTTACATTGATCTCTAGTCTAATGGAAATTTGTTCTAAATACATAGTGGTTAATATGCTCACACACTAATGCTATTTCTCATGGTTCATTAGTTGTAATTACACACTTTGGAATGTTACAAATACATCTTTTGGTCACAATTCTATGGTTACAAACTACCCAACTATAAATGGTCATATATTGATGATAAATGGATGATATTTGAATGTGACAAATGTGTAATTGGTCCACATTCAACTTTTTTGTCTTCATTTTCCTTAGTAACAATGACAAGTTTGAATATTTCCTTTATTTATCATTGCAAACACATAACTCTTTGTCGTCCCAACCATAGTTAATACTGTTTGGGTATGATCTCATAATTGTGGAATGGTCTCTTGATGATGATAACAAACTCTCAATCTCTAATTCTCATGAATACGATGAATGAATGATGTAATTCCTTACATGTATGGACACAATTTATGATTCATTTTTTATTTTTATTGTGCCATTATATATATGCTTCACTAGCATCTCATGTTATATGGTTAATTGAGCAAGTTTTATCTTTCATTTTTCAAGTATAATTTCGTTGCATGAATAAGCATAGTTTTCTAATTAAAATCATTCAAAATTTGTTCTTAATTCATGGTTTTTTTTTACTATTCGCACATTTATCCCTGACCTTTTACTTTGAGAATGAGTAGTGTCAAATCACTAGTCTTCGTTAAGGAACTTCCATTCATTACTCAATGACCTAGCTTAGCTAGATCATTAAGGATTCTCCCCTTCACATGGATATCCTTTTTGTAGTCTAAAGAGTGAGAGAAGGCCACCAAGGTGACATTGGGTGGCTTGCTTGAGAGTTTCCTTTTAGGCATTTTGGGTGGGGTTAAGACTTTTTTTTCTATCATAGTGTTTGAGTGGCGACACAATTTAGAAAATGCTTACAAGAAAAGCATTTTCCCTTATTTCCATCACCTAAACTACCTCCAATAAAATAATGTGCTTTTAATAACATCTAATTTTGATAAATAATTAATCCAATAAAATTTAAAAAAAAAAAAAAATATATATATATATATATATATATATATATTTAAAATATAGATCGATTCTATCCACTACCACAATCACCTCCCAGTGCACCCACATTGCCTCAAAAGTGGCATATTGAGCTAATTGAAGTTCAAACCACTAACCTCATAAGAAATGTCTTAACAACACATTCTATCATCAACTCATCTACACCATGGAGAAAATTAAAACTAACTTTTAATATTAAAAAATATAGTCATTTTATTTTATTTGAAAATCAATTTTAATATATAATTTAAGGAAACTAAGTAAAATAAATTTTAATGTGAAAAGTGTTAAGCAAAATAGAATTTAATGTGCGAAATGTTATAAAAATCATTTATTATAATCCATCAGGCCCTAACAATGGGAAACTATTTAGGCTCTAGATATAAAACCCTTTTGCAAGTGAGATCAATAAGCCTTTACATCATTATAACTTTACCTTACTCTACCCTGTAACTTTAGTTGTCAATCACTTTCTTACTACTTAATTTACCCTATATTTCTATATACAATTTTTTACTATTAAATTTAACTTTTAGGTTTAAGGCTCACAAATTATTGCTATTTTAAACCTTTAAAAATTATAAAAACTTTCACTTTTTCATCAAACAAAAACTCAATACATTTTTATAAAACAAACTTTTGTATTTTGATTTTTGAACGAGCAATTCCACTTCAAATTGTTGGGATTCGAAGGTATTTTTCACTCTCCTTGTTTTTATATTTTTCACAATTCAAATTTCTTGCTTTATTTTTGAGTTCTTCATGGTCCGTGAGTAAACCCTAGAGGTACAAGACATGCATCCCAAGAGGTTATGAGCTTGGCCAAGGGGTGAGTCACCTTCCACTCATCTAAACCCACCTCCCATACACTTTTCTCACCCATTTTTGGCCTCAGATGGCCCTCGGACTGTTTCCTGTAGAAATTTGGTACTTTCCTATAACACTACAAGAAACCTGTAGTAGCACTTGCAGCAGCAACAATAGGCCCCTCCTTAAGCCCATAAACCACCATCCACCTCATCCAAACTTGCCAAAACCACACAGAGACCTTCAGCCTTGCACCCATGAGTTCAAGCCTTCCATAAGCCACCTTAGCACTTTCTTCCCCTAGCTGCAAAACAATGCATTTACAAGCATATTTAGGTCATGATTATTGCATGATTAAAAGAATGATAGATAGAACATAGAGCGGATAGAGTGTGTTTAGACATTTTTCCCAGCAAAGTGTGATTAGGTTAGTTTCCTTTATTCAATTTCAATTCAACAAATTACTTCATGCAATATGCCTAGTTTTCTTTCATTTCTTATCATAGCTTAATGTGTATATTTATTTCATTGCAAAGTAGTTAGATGTACTTGCTTGTTGTAGCGTAGTTTTTTACTTGTTGATAGAGTAATGGCTTTGAATAATTTGTAGACCTAGGCCTAAATTCAGAAGTGTGACAGACTTCATCCAGAAACCCTAGAAGTAGAACCCTGTCCTAGAGCTCAGAAGAGGGTGATATGAGTAGAATGCATCTGATGTGTATATAGCACTGTCACCTCCAAGTTTGTACGAACCCTGGGTTGATAAAGTAAATTAGGGCAGCCTCTAGGAGTTGTAGCATTCTTGGTACAATACCAGGGCTCACCACTTTTTGGCGCCATTGTCGGGGAGGTGTCTAGTAGTTTCTTTGATTTTGTTTTAGCATTCTTGTATGCTTTCCTTTTACATGTTGTTTCAAAAATATTGAAAAAATACAAAAAATGAAATCTTATTTTCATGCCTCGTAGGAGTAGGGATACTCAAGGAAAATGTTTACCTAGAACCCCCACATCACCACGTAGTCACCCTTCACTCTTCTTCAGTGGTTGTGAGGTTGAACACACAATAGGTGAGCGTTCTTAAAATTTTGAAGAACCTATTAGAGAAGAAGAAGATCTTTTTTCACCTGAGGAACCTGCTTCACCTATTTCAACCATGGCTAAAAATGAAGCCCAGTGAGACTTTCCCATTAGAGATGCATATGGGGAAACTAAAACAAAGAAAACTAGCCCCTCAACCCTTCCACACTTTCATGGACTTACCTCTGAAGATCCTGACACATTGATGTTTGAATTTTTTGTTGTTTGTAGGACCTATGACTATGCCTCAGATGATCAAAATCTGAAGCTATTCCCATCTATCCTTAATAATATAGCCTTGCGCTAGTTCATGGGTCTACCTAGGAACAAAATCACTACATGGGCATAGAGTCAAGAGGCCTTCAACAACAAGTACAGGGAATACTGTAGGTCCAAGGAAACTAAATATGAGATATTCGGGATGGCTCTAGGGCCTGATGAATCCCTAAAAGGCTATGAAGAGAGGTTTCAGTTAAACTTTAAGAGAGCCAATTGTACTCTTGATCCTGGATCACGTAAACTATTACTTATCCCTGCAATCAAGGAGGAGGTGATAGAAACCTTCAATATGTTATCAAGAGGATATATCTACCAGCTGCCTTATGAAACAATCAAAACTTTCTTCAGGAACCATTCTAGGGAATTTAGGAAGAAAGGCAAAGCTGGACAAAGTACAACCAATACCCCTTCCTCTTTCACCTCCATCAAGCATGAGATTGGAAATATGTTGAAGGACTTCAAAAGTGACATGTTGCACACCTTTTCCTTGCAAATGGACACAATGTAGGTCAAGAGAAAGCAAGAGGAAGCATAAAGGACCTTGGTTATATTTTTCCCTAGATGTACTAGAAAACACCCTAGAAATAAATGTCCATTAAATTTCATAGAGGTTTTCTTAGTCTGTGAAGAGAATCATGCAACAGATAAGTGTCCCTCCTTACCTCGACTTAAAGTTGTATATCAAGGTGGGGAAGTAGGACCAGAGAAACTCTGTTCCATCAACCAGAGAAGGTCTCAAGGACCTAGGTCATATCACCATGGTGTGCAAGATGCACCTTACTCTTACTATCACAATAATTAGAATGCACCCATGCAATATTGGTACACCCCGAATCCTCCATCCTAGCCTACACCTCTTACTTGGCCTTACAACCCTCCATATCATCCTCAGCATGTCAACCAACCATTTCAGTAGTATGTTCCTCAACACCCTCAGTGGAACAATCCATCCCAAGGGTGGAGGCCTCAACATAATCAACCACATGTTCTAATTCCTCCACCCCAACCTCAACGTTAGCTTACTCACGCTGCTCCACCCAAGTTTCCTCAGATGCCTACACAGCCCAATCCAAACCCAAACAACAGACAGGAACAACAGTTTTATAGTGGAGATACATCCTATACATCTTATGTTGTGGAGATACAAGATATTAATCTCAAGTCAGGAAGAGTACCCCTAGACAACCACCTTCCATATCCACATGTAGAGGTTGAGGAGGAAAAGGAATAAAGTAACACACTCAAATCCAACAACCTCCTTTTCCCGAGTGCTTGATCCATTCCAATCAGTACACGCCAGAGGAAACTGAACTTCTAGGAGAACTGAAAAATTTGTGTAAAGATACCCCTTCTCTAGGACATTAAGGATGTCCCTATTTACAATAGCCTCATCAAGGAAAAAAATTTCAAGAAACGTGGGAGAAAGAATAAATATACCCCCGCCATCAATTTAGTAGGAAAATTGTACAACTTAATGTTGGGAAGGGTGATATTTCCAAAGTACCTGGACTCTGGCAGTCCAGTTGTAGATGAGCACATAGTTGGTGTCATAGTCCCCAATACTCAAATTTATCTCAGGGCTACCATCAATGTCATGACCAAGGAAACTATGTTGAAACTTAACCTCCAAGGGACTTTGAGGAAAACCACAACATGTCTACAACTTGCACATCGGTCCACAGTAACTCTGGAAGTAATTGTTGAGGATGTTATGGCTTTAATTGACTCTTGGGAGTATCCTACAGATTTCCTGGTTCTACAGCTAAAAACCAAGTTCAATGGATATCCTCTCATCTTAGGGAGACCTTGGTTAGCCATTATCTGTGCTTATATCAGTTGTCGGGTTGGAAACATGACTATTAAGAATGGGCCCTTGTCTAAACAATTGGTATTATATCCTCCAGCCCAGCCTTCCATTGATCATGATATACCTATATGGTTGGAGGATGAAGAATATGAGGTAAACAACACTACCCCCATTTGTACCATATATTTTGTTCTCTGAGGGGGGTAGATTAATGAAGATGAACTCATCAACCATGTCATTCAAAACCAGTCCCCCACTAACATCCTGCTTTAAAGCCTAGTCAAAGAATCTGAAAGCCACCCTTAGATGGAATTGCACTCAGTCGATTTAACCTCTGAAACCACCAAGGTTCTAGAGTTTGGCCCATCCAGATCTCTTAAAATTAACTCAAATCTCTTAGATGAAGAAGAAAAGAAACTATGCCATCTTCTAAAAGAAAACCTAGATGCTTTTTCTTGGGATTACAAGGACATAAAAGGGGTGCATCCCTAAGTATGTGGACATAATATTTACATTAAGGAAGGATGCAAGCCTGTGCACCAACCCCAAAGATTAATGAACCCAACTCGAAAGGACATAGTCAAGGAATAAGTGCATAAATTATTGGATGCAAGTTTTATTATCCTATATCAGACAATGAGTGGGTATCTCCTCTTGTCCTAGTCCCGAAGAAGAATGGAAACTGGTGAATTTGTGTTGATTTTAGGGAACTCAACAAAGCCACCAAGAAGGAACACTTCCCTTTTCCCTTTATAGACCAAGTCTTGGATGGCCTTGCAGGAAAGAAGTTATTTTCCTTCTTGGATGGGTTCAGTGGGTATAACCAGATCCAGATCAACCCGGAATACTAGGACAAGACTACTTTCACCTGCCCTTAGGGTACCTTCGCTTACAAATTCCTACCCTTTGGATTTTGCAATGCCCCAACCACCTTCCAAAGAGTTGTCTTGAGAATTTTCTCTGAGCTAGTCCATGACTCAGTTGAAATATACATGGATGACTTCACACCCTATGGGGATGACTTCCAGGAATCTCTCTCTAATTGGGTAAAAGTGTTGAGAAGTTGCATTGAGATGCATCTCTCCCTGAGCCCAGAAAAGTGTGGATTCCTGAAAAGAGCAGGAGTTTTATTGGGACACTCAATCTCCCAAGCAGTAATACAGGTGAACCTGAACAAAATCACCATCATCAAAAGGGTACCAACTCCTCAAAAGCAGAAATATGTCAGGATTTTCTTGGGCTTAGTTGGCTATTATAGAAGATTCATCAAAGACTTCAGCAAGTTGGCCTTGCCACTATTTGGTTTTCTGGCCAAAGGCTCTGAGTTTACTTGGTCTAGTCTTTGTCAAGAATATTTTGAGCTCATTAAGGGAAATTTAACTATTGCCCCCATTCTCTAAGGTCCAAATTGGACTCTTCCTTTACACATCCACACAGATGCATCAGAAAAAATTTTGGGGGTAGAATTGGGGCAGTTATAAGAAAATTTACCTTATGAAATCTATTTCATCAGTAAGAACTTGTCTAAGGTCGAGCTCAATTACACTGTCATGGAGAAGGAGATGTTAGCCATTGTCCATGCTTTAAACAAATTTAGACATTATGTCAGTGGGTATCATACCTGTATACACACTGACCATGCAGCAATAAAATATTTAATGAAAAAAACAAATGTTAATGCTAGGATAATTAGATGGTTGTTACTATTACAGCAGTTTGACCTAACCATTGTTGATAAACCTGGAAAGGAGAATTTTGTTGCAGATTTTTTATCCATGTTAACTCTATCTGTAGATGAAGAAAGAATGGTGGATGACCAGCTTCTAGATGAACATATTTTCGCTATCTCAGCACTCTCACCATGGTTTACTGACATAGCTAACTACTTGGTTGCTAAAAATTTCCCTCCTAATCTCTCATCCAAGGAGAAAAGAAATATCATCAAAAAAATTGCCCCTTTCACATGGATTGGGGGAAATCTTTATAAGCTAGGCCCTGACCAAATTCTCAGAAGATGTGTGAGGGAGGAAGAATTTTTTGATATTCTCTCTGTGTGTCATGATAGCCCCTATGGAGGCCATTTTGATGAAAAAAGGACTTCCTTCAAAGTTTTTCAATCAAGATACTATTGGCCTACCCTTCACCCAGATGCCAGAAGATACACTAAAAGGTGTGACCAGTGCCAAAGAATGGGGAAACCTACACAGAGGGATGAGATTCCTTTGTACCCTCAAGTGTCTCTTGAGCCATTTGAAAAGTGGGGCATAGAATTCATTGGACCTATTGATCCACCATCTGGAAAGAAAAATCATATCATAGTCTGCACTGACTACCTAACAAAATGGGTTGAAACAAAAGCTGTGAAGGTAGCAACCGAGGAGAAAGTTGTATAATTTTTGAGAGAGAATTTGTTTTACAAATTTGGATACCCCAGAGAGGTAGTTACTGATTAGGGGGGAAAATTCACATCTCATGTCATTGAGAATATTCTGAGGAGGCACAAGATGATGCATAAGAATTCTACTGCCTACCACCTCAAGAGAATGGACAAGTGGAAGTGACCAAAACCTCCTTGAAGAATATCGTCACCAAGGTTGTGAGCAGTAGTAAAAAATATTGGGTGGACATATTGGTAGAAGCTACTTGGTCCTATAATACTGCTTGGAAACCAACAACATGATTCCCTCCTTATGAACTGGTCTATGGCAAGAAAGCTCTGCTTTCAATTGAATTTGAGCTCAACACCTTAAGGATGGTAGCTGAGATAGACCTAGATATATCAAAGGCCCAACAAGAGAGTTTGTTGCAATTAAATAGATTGGATGAGTTCAAGATGCAAGCACTCCTTCACACATAAGTGATTCAACTGCAAAGGAAGTTCTGGCATGACAAGTACATTAAGGAAAAGACATTTCAAGAAGGATATTGGGCATTGTTGTATGAATCAAGGTTTAAGGATTTGAACGGAAAAATAATGACAAGATGATTGGGACACTATAAAGTGGAAAAATTTTATGATAATGGCACAGTTCAGATGAGAACCATTTATGAGGAAGGAATTCCCCTACTTGTCAATGGTTATAGGCTTAAGGTTTACAAGAAGCCCCTGTCTAGGGCAGAATTTATAAATTCCATAAACAGGGAGATGTATGTCATGGGAAACTCCATAATTTCTAGCTTCCCCGCCTAGAAAAGAAGATAAAAATAAAAATAAATAAAGAGGCATGGGTGAAAACTTCTCTAAGGCACCCTAGACCAACTCCAGGGTTGAAAACCTCCATAAGGCAATCCTGGAGCAAGAAAAAAGAAAGAAAGAGAAAAAAAAAATACATAGAATAAAAGATCCTTGTGTGAAAACCTCTCTGAGGCGCCGAAGCTAGGCCTGTGGATTGAAAACCTATGTGGAGGCAGCCCACTTTCCTTCAAAAAGGGAAAAAGAAGAAA
Source organism: Pinus albicaulis (assembly GCA_034641835.2). NCBI lineage: Eukaryota > Viridiplantae > Streptophyta > Pinopsida > Pinales > Pinaceae > Pinus > Pinus albicaulis. The sequence goes on along the minus strand of CM076575.1, from coordinate 1,132,892,781 downwards.
AATACCTATGCACTTATGTTTTTTTCTGTTTTGCAGGCTATTGATCAAAGATAGTTTTTGGGATCTAGAGGAGAATTTTCTCTTCATTTTCTCTTCTCCTCTGCTTTCACCCTCCGTAATTCACTCCAACATACACCCCTTCATCCATTTCAACCCTGAGATAGGAAAAAAAATCATTTTTTCCCCTAAACTGTAATTGTTATAGGCAAGTTCGGCAGCTACAAGATTCCTGTAATGCTACAGGAACCTCCTGTAAATTCTACATGAAACTCATGCATGGAGGAAGAAGCTCTCTCAGATATTTCTAAACTTCAAGGAGAGCATGATAATTCATTTTTTTCCTATACCTACCATTCCTAAACCCTTATTCACTCCATGCACAAGGATTCCCTCTCTAAACCCTATGTTGCACCATTAGCAACTAGATCATTGGAAACTTGGCATGAGACCCATTCACTTGCCTATCCTCCACTCCATTCATTCCATGACTCCCTCCATAGCCTCCATCAACCATATCCCTCCATTTCTAAGAAAACTGAAGCAAGAAGAGGCAATAAAAAGACTACTACATGCATCAGAAAGTATCATGTAGCAAATATGTGTGTGGTACAACAAGGCTAAGAGATGAAGGAAAGCTTATGAGGATTAATCCAGAAGACCACCAGAAAACTCCAGGAGGGCAAGCACACCAACCATGACACTTGAATACCTTCATGCAATATCTGCAAAGAATAAAAAAAACTAAGCACCTCACTCAGAAAAGGCAAGCAGCTCACTCAGAAAATAAATAAGAAATGATGATACAACAAATAAAAGATCATGGCTGCCACCACCAGCTCCAACTCCTTGCACCATCTCATTCAATGCCTCGCCAACACCAGGTAGGCTCAGGTATGGCCCTACACCTCTCGCTATTCATCTTTAATGACCAAAATGGTTTAATGTCAAGTTTTAGAAATTCAAAAGGCAAAAAGGTGGCCAGTTAACTTGGCCATCTTCGTAAAGTGAAACTGGAGGAAAAGTCAAAGTAAATTCCACCTGGGAAAGTCAAATCAATTCAAGAGAGAGTGGATAGGTATGAAGAAGGTGATCACGAGGCTCAACAATTGTTAACTGGAGTGGGACAAACGGTCTCAAAGAGGAAAACTCGTGTTAAGTACAAGTCAGCACAATGCTCCAAATTTTGTTTAAAATAAAATAAAGGTAAGATTTGTATCATTTTCACCATTTCGTTGAGAATTTCAAAGAGAATAAATAGCAGGAGAGTAGTGGGAGCCATCGCGAGAGAAGCATCGATGTTTGAGCATGCATGCACCATTGTGCTACAGGAAACAAAGTTTTGCTACATGCAACTTTAGAAGCAGATCAATAAGGGTATAGAAGGCAACACAGAGTCACCTATGGGTGAATTTTCTTCCTGAGCCACCATCTCTCAAACCAAAACATCAGAGGACAAAGGTAAGTAGTTTCCATCCTCCAACACTGAAATTTCTCCATGAAATTTACACTCGGAAAAGTAAATTTGGCAATTAAAGGGTAAAAAAAAAAAATTCTTGCATTTTGTTTCAAGAATTTCATATCCAAGACACAACTCTCAAACCTCTCTCCACCTTCATATCACAGCCATTAAAATGGGAGGGTGATTCCATAGAAGGGAGCCCACTTATATTAAGAGAATTAGGTAGCATCCTCAAGTCATGGAAATATTGAAAAATCACCAATGGCTAGGGTTCTTTGAGATTTTGAAAGGTTTTGATGAATAGATAGCTAGAGAATTTGCAGCATCTCTACAATCACACTCAGAATAGAGAGCCACCATTGTGGTTATAGGCCTAGCCATCACACTATCACTTGAACACATAAGCAGAGTTGGAACTTTTCCCTTAGGATTCAAATGGGTTAAGGAACGAATGCCTAGCATTGTAGCCAAGAAGAGCTTCTTTCTGCTAGGAGAATATTACATTGAAGAAAAAAATGGAGTGAGAAGATAAATCTTTCCATACCTCTAGGATGAGGTAGCCTTCCATATCATGAAGTTTATTTCTTGTGAAGGCAGACTTAGTGTGGTCTATGGGTATCATTTCATATTGTTAAATTAACTTAGGTTTCAAGGAGAACTCCCTCTAGAAAAGAGATTAAGCATCCCTCACTTCCTCTTGAACTCAATAACTGACATGAGACATAAATTGAGGCAAAGAAAATATCAGCACGTGGCCCATCATGGCCTCATAAAACTAATTGTAAATGATGCTTTGAGAAGGTTGAACCTACTTGTATCCTGGTCTTATTTCATAGACATGGATATGGAAGCCTTTATAGCTACCCAAACAGGGCAAACCTCTACTTCTAGCCTTAGAGAGAGGGAGGTAGAAGAAGAATAAGAAGAGGCTGAAGAGGAGATAGAAGAAGAGGAAGAGGAGGTAGAAAATAAGGAAAAAAAATCAGAGATGGAAATTGAGGCAGAAAACACATAGAAAACAGAGATAGAGAAAGAAAAATCTGAGGGGAAGGAGGAATAAAATACTGAGGAAAATAAATAATTGGACCATATCCTAGGCAGTGAAACCTCCCCTCAAGGCACGAGCATGTCACTATACATCACATATCACGAAGTGGCTACTACCTAGCTGGTTTGATCAAACTTGTCAAAAAAAAAAAAGAGGCACACACCTATGTATTTCAGGACTAGGAAGAGTCAAAGTGTGAGGTGGGGGAAACCACAAACTCCCACCAAAATCCCTATTTCCATTGAATAATCACCAAATAAGGATGTGGAAATCATATTAGTGGAAGGAAGGGTGCAAGAGGTCGCTTTGCCTCTAAGGACCCCTGTAACATATATCAGAAGACACTCAACAAGATTGGCATCACATACACCTCATGCAACCTCCACAGACTGTCCAAGGACTGAAGAGTGAAAATCAAGGAAAAGAGGGTCTTTAGTAAGAAAAATAGATTTTGCTACACAAAACTCTATTTTTTCTACAGGAACCTCCAGCAAGCCTAGATTTAGAGAAAAATTCCTTGGTTGAGTAAGAAAATATAGCCGAATAGGGGCAAGAGGTCAAAGAAGTTGAGGATAAGGCACAAGAGGAAAAACGGATGAAAAAGAGGGAGGAAAATATGATAAGGAAGAGGCCACCTCACCAAAACCGTTCCTCAAAGATGTAACAGTAGTGCCAAAACCTAGCCCTCAACCCAATCTCATCTCCTACTACACATACATTGAGGGGGGGAAATTAATTCCTCAAAATTTCACAGTGCCTTTGTTTTATTAGTTGGAAGAGGAGAGGGCACACACTCATAATTGGATGAAGCTTGCAACATCTAAAGGTGTGCATGACATAGGGGTCATGGAAGGAAAAGTAGCTAAGTTGGGGAAGGATTTATCTGATGTTAGGCTCAGAGAGTTAGTGTTTAAAGAGAAGCTTCAAAAAGGCCCAAGCATAGAATGTAGCATTACAAGAGTAGATTCAACAAAAGGAAAAACAAGTGGCCACCATGGTAGATTTGTGCATGGAGGCCATTCAACATAGATATCCATCATATTCATATGCAGTTTACCTCAAGGATCAGTGGCTCCTATTTCAAATCAAAACATTAGCCTCCCATGGATTCTTACTTTTCCAAAACTGCAGATAGTTCATTACTTTTTGCAACCAAACAAGTATGGAAGACAAGGAAAAAATGGCATATTTTTACATGCATAACCTTGTGTTGATAGACTTGAATATTTGGGATCCCAATCCTAGGATGGGAGACATGAAATTAATGGCATTCGCATCATGGATGGTTAATGAAGATACTAGAGCACAAGAAATGAGAAGGGTTATGAGGAGAGAAAATAGAGAACCCTCACACATTAGGGAAGAACTATTCAGCCCTAGGGGAGTCATCAATAACCATATAAATATTGAAAAGGATCATGAACTTGCATAAAAATACTTCCACGTACAAGCTCAATCAATGGCTCGTTTTGATGATGTTTCTAGGTTGTTGGGAGATGAGTGCATAACGGCTAGCCAAAGGAGATGGAACATCCTCCCTTACAGCCTTAGAAATATGGAGTACCACACACCAGAAAGATTTAGGGGTGCCTTGGAGAGAGCACCATTATACAAGAGGGACATGCAGGCCAACAAGATTCAGTTGCTTAGTTTGAATCTTAGTCCACCCTTGCTGTTGGGGCTGAGTGATGGAAAGAACCAAGATGAGTAGAATAGAGAATGGGTGGAAGAATAAAAAAATGATGGTTTTTACTCTCTTGAAGGGACCCCCACACTTCTTCCTTGGGAAGTCAGAGGGTCCATCAAATATTTGAAAAAAATGAAGAAGGAGGACTAGTTGCTCATAGGATGAGCAACCATTTGGTAGGGGGTGATGATGAGCTCCATCATTAGGTACATTTGGAGGGGTTAGTGGTCACCTTTTTTCCTTATTAAGTCTCTTTTTCTTGAATTTTAATTATATTATAGTCCTATAATGCTAGTGTATATGGTGATTGAGGATTGTCATACTTCGAGTGCCTAACATGAGTTAAATGCAGGAAAATCACAAATATATTGTATTTTTGGTGAATATTTATCCATTAATACTCGTAGTAGACAACAAGGATATATTCTAAGAGGATTTTCCACCTCCTTAACTCCCAAAGGCAGCCAAGGGGTCCTCGATATTCCCTCCAATGGCTCGAAACCAAAGGCAACCAAGAAAACTCCAGATCAAGTGCACCAAAGCTACACTTCACTTGCGGTCAAAGTGGACTCCTCGCCTACTTTTTAGGGAGTTGTTGGTAGCTACACTTTAGATTAAATAGGGATGAGAAAAGCTCATTATGATTCGAAATTTGGAGAAATATATGAGGCTCTTAGCTCTTGTAATAGGTTTATGAGGCTTTCATGTTGATGTAATTGATTTTTCATTATATTCCTTTTAGTGTTACAACACATATATATACATGCCGAAGCATACATAAACCCCAATCCATAAACCCTGGATTAGAACATAATCGTAGTTCCCTTGACCGGATCTACAAAAAATACCAGGGGCCGAAAATCATCGTACCCCAAAACCATGTGCAAAACCATGCACAAAACCATGGACGCGGACTACCCACCGGAAATTAAGGACAAAAAATTTTCGTCAGGCGCTGCCCCGGACCCCGACAGGGGGGGCTATCGCTCCCCCTCTTACCCCCCCGCGTGTGCTTAGTCGTGGAAATAATATAACACATACCCAACATTCTCCCACTTGTTTTTTTTCTTTCCACAGGGGGTCACAAGAGAGCTTAGTCATTGGCCCAATTCTTCAACACCCATTGTTTCTCTACACCAAGAGAACTTCCGAGTGCTCACGAGACTTTGTTAATGCATCCGCAACATTCTTCAAAGTGTCCACCTTTACCAACAACACCCTTTAGCCTCAACCATATCTCTAACAAAGTTATATTGAACATCAATGTGCTTTGTCTTTGAATGATAAGCGGGGGTTCTTAGCCAAGAAAATTGCACTTTGGCTATCACGGTCTATCCTTATAGTTTGTTGTACCAACCCCATACTTGAACACAATCTCTGCAACCAAATTTCTTCCTTGCTTCGCATGAGTGGTCGCTATGTATTCTTCCTCTGTAGTTGAAAGAGCCACTACGGATTGTCTTTTACTCATCCAACTCGATCGCGCCTCCAAATAGGCTAAACACATACCCACTTGTAGATCTTCTTTGGTCCAGATCTCCAGCCCGACTGCATCAAAAAAACCATGAATTTCCAACATTCTTTCCAATCCTAGTCTTCCCTCTGGTAGCACAAGCCATAATCACTAGTGCCACGTAAATATCTCGAAAACCCGCTTCACTACCGTCCAATGCTCCTTCCCCGGGTTTGAAATAAACACTCGCTCAATACTCCCACTGCATGTGCAATGTCCGGTGCCGGCATGTACCATTGCATACATCAGGGCTACCCTACTACACTTGCATATGGAACACGGGACATATACTCCTCTTCTTCTTGTGTCTTGGGACATTGTTCAGCAGACAGCTTTACACCTACAGGAATAGGAACATTCACCGCTTTATTATCCTGCATATTGAACCTCTGCAATATAGTCTCGACATACGTCCTCTGGTTTAACCAAAGCTTCCTCTTTGCCCAATCTCTCTTAATTTCCATGCCCAAAATATAGTTTTCAGCACCCAGATCCTTCATGTCGAATTTGGAGAACAGTTAGGTCTTCAAGTCTTGGATAATTTCTTTGTCATTTCCAATCAACAACATATCATCCACATACAAGACCAAATAAATAACACGGTCACCAATTAATTTAAAATAAACACAGTGATCCTCCTTGCTTCGGTGAAGCCAAGTCCCCGTATATAGGTATCAAATTTCGATACCACATCCTTGGTGACTGCTTTAACCCATACGAGAGACTTCTTCAACTCCGCATACCTGTTCTTTCTTACCCTTCACCATAAAACCTTCAAAGTTGCTTCATGTAGATCTCCTCTTCTAGATCCCCGTGAAGAAATGTTGTCTTCACATCCATCTCGTTCTATCTCAAAATCAAATGCGAGCAGCAACGAGATAAAAGTAATCTAATAGAAGTGACTTTGGCAACGGGGAGAAAATATATCACCAAAATCAATTCCCAGCACCGGGAATAACCTTTCGCTACTAGCCGAGCTTTGTATTTCTCCACCTTGCCTTCTACATTCATCTTCTTCTTAAACACCCATTTGCTCCCAATGGGCTTCCTTCCGACCTAGCAACTCCACCGGATCCCATGCATCATTTTTTTGCAAGGATGCCATTTCATCAACCATGGCCTCCTTCCGCAGTTTTCCATCCTCTCGAATCTACCGCCTCCCCGACGGATTCTGGGTTCATCGTCGGTTATAGTTAAGGAAAAACCTGAATAGAAAGTAGATGGACTATACCTTTACGGTTGCCTTCTTTCCCGAACTCGATCTTCTCAAATTTGGAGTTTGTGGCTCTTCATCTTCTAAGTCTTCTTCTATTGTAGAGTCGGATTCATCCTCCTTTAGCTCAAACTCTATCTTCTCGAGTTCCTTTGGTAGGACTTCATGTTTAACAATATCTTTCACTTCTCTAAACACCACATCTCTACTTGTACACAACCTTCCTTGTTCTCGGGTTCCAAAGCTTGTAACCCTTTAAACCATCCTTATACCCAATAAAGATGCACCTTTCGTATTTATTATCCAACTTGGTCCTTTTCTCCTTTGGAACATGTACATATGCATCACATCCAAATACCCTTAGATGTGAAAGAGAGGGTTTCTTACCAGTCCATACCTCATGTGGGGTCTTATCCTCCAATGCCGATGAAGGTGATCTCGTTAACTAAGTAACATGCAGCCTCCATCGCCCTCGCCTGCAATTCTTGTCCTAACCCGTACCACCGAGCATGCTTCTTGCCTTTTCCATCGGTGTTCTATTCATTCTTTCTCGCAACTCCATTTTGCTGAGGTGTGTATGGAGTAGTCTTTATGTCGTGCTATACCACACTTCTTACGGAACTCTTCAAATTCATTCTTGTAGAACTCCCCACCATTATCTCGTCCTCGGCGCCTTTATCTTCTTCTCTGTCCGGTTTTCCACCGAGCCTTAAATTCTTTAAATTTGTCAAAGACTTTAAATTTCTTCCTCAAGAAATATATCCATGTATTTCCTTGAGAAGTCATCTATGAATGAAACATAGTACACGAGACTTTCCCAGTGACTGGAACCGACACGAGGCCCAAACACATCACCGTGCACAAGTTCTAATATCTTGTTTGCCCTCTTAGCACCAGAAGGAAAACTCACCCGATTTTGCGTCCCATATACACAATGTTCACGGGAAATTGAAATCCGTGAGAACAATTAGACATACCTTCTACCATACCATCTCTATGTAGTATCTCGAAGGCCCTTCTCTCCAATATGTCCAAGCCTTTGATGCCATAGCATGGTCTTTTCTCCCGAGACAGACTAGGCTTTCTGTCCCACTTTCGGGAACCACATAACTCGTTACACCCATCGATAACGGTGCTACCTTGTAGCTTGTACGTAGTTCCAGTCCGAAATCCCCGCATTAATACCGGTTCTCCCCGAACCATCTTGCAGCATCTTTCTTGAACACTCGTTTTTACACCGCATCATCCATCTTGCTTACGAAATCAGATTTCTAGCCAATGCGGGTATATGCGAGAACACCGAGAAGTGTTCTAATCCTTCCACCCAGCAACTTCGACCTTTACTTTTTCCACGTCCGACGATTCGCGCTTCCTATCATCCCCTAGGAAGACATCACCACCATCATATTTCTCATTCACAGAACCACTCCCTATGGGGAGTGAAGTGAAAGGATGCACCCTGATTCAATCAACCATGAATCATGATCTACATGTGTATTTGAAGAAAGAAGCCAAATACACATCTCCACCTTCATCCGAGGTGGTTTTTGCCTCTCGCAAGGAGCTTCATCGGATCCCTTTCCTTTCTCGGGAGCTTTAGATCTACATTCCCTTTTGTAGTGTCCTTCCTTTCCGCATTTCCGAGCACACCTTTACAAACTTTCCAAGAGATTTAGATCTCCCTCTAGATTTAGATCTCCCACTTGAAACCTTATTCTTGTTTCTGTTCTGGGACCTTCCTTGTACAGATAAGGCATCTCCATTCTGACCCTCCATATTTTGCAATAAAATGAGTATTCAGATTGCGCTTGATCAGGAGATCATGTCCAAGTTATGAAAATTTCTCAAAAATGAAAGTGATCAAAAATGGTTACAATTTGAACGACTGGAAAGGTCTCGTCACTGCAATTCTGGTGCCATGAACGGTTCTCAAAACCGAGGTCGTATGCAAAAGTTATTTAGGTTTGAAATCGTCTAGTAAACTTCAAAAAATGAGTTGACCAAGTTTGACTTTCAAACTATGGAAAAATTTAAAAAAGAATATTCTAAGGAATATTTTGGGAATATTCCTTGAAAATATTCCCTAGAATATTCCACAGGGGACTAATCGTATGCGGACAAAGTGGCGAGTTTGTTGATTCAAAGAAGGTTTGACTTTTTTGATTTATGACCAATCAAAGGGTGCCACGTGGCAAGCCCGGAGGCCACCACGTGGCCCCAAGCTGGATGAGAATGTGGTATACCAAAATTATTTTATGTCTACGGGTTTTGAACCTGAGACCTCATCTCTGCAAGCAAGGAAGCCCGACCATCTCGACTGCGTGTGTTACTTAACACATAAGGGAGTCGACTTTGTTATAAGGTTTCAAAATGCATATGGCGGAAAACTTTAAGGGATAGCCCCGCAGGCTAGCCCGACACCACTCGACCATCCCCTCTGTGACCGGGAGCTAACTCCGGTGGTTAGACTTATCCGCCTATAAACCATAACATGTGGCTAGCACACGATGACGATTAATGCAGCGGTCTTGAAACCATTGGTTAAGCGGATATGTAGGCGATCAGGGTCGTGGGTCCATGTGACCCCCGCCCAACTTAATAATAAATGCCACCATTAAATGGTTTTGCCATTTTAGGCACCTTCCACCAATTTTAGGTTATCTGCCATTTTTATCGAACTTAACCGGAGTTCCTCCCGCTTTGGGAGGGAGGTTTTCTAGTGACACCGGGCAAAAAATTTGTTTTGGTCATAACTTTCTCAATTTTCGACCAAAACAAGATGAAATTTTAGTCAATTTTGGGTTTCTTGAGAATTCTCGAGTAGTTTTGAATAGTTTTTTAGAGTGAACATAGGTGATATACAGCATATTTTTCTTCGGGGTAAGATGAAGGAGCCATCGAGGGCCATCATGGAGAAGGCACAATATTGGGTTGTTTTTCATCGTTTAAGGTGAAAAAAAAGCCATTTCTAGCTATTTTCTATCTTCTCGAGGTCTAATTTACGCTAGTTTTTGCCCTAATTAGGAACATTTTTCACTCTATAACCATTTTGAGAAAATTAATAGAGCAAGGACATGCCATTGGGGAGCCTTGGACTAGCATATGTAGCCCGGGAGGGGTGAACTCGCCTCAAAAATTTTGTTGTGTTATGTTAAGGTGAATTTTACTTGCTATGCATTTTCTGTTGTGATATGTTAAACAATAAATTTAATTAACAAAATCCTCACACATAAAACTCGAAAAACAAACCAAAACTACTTTGTTTAACCCGCAAGTCATGGAGAACACTTTGCACACTAAATTTCTTTTGAGAATGGATTCTTTGCATAGCATTACAAATAGTTCCATTTTCATATTAGTTGGTATCGTAGCTAGAGTTTTACTCGCATTTGTTCTTGTGCAAAGATATATTTTACTCGTTTGCAAGTTTTTGATGCTTACTAGGCTTAATCTCAAGAGAGGGGGAAGGACAATTGGTTAGAGCTCAAAATAATCCTCAACCAAGGAGGGCCAAAGTGCCATTAACTCCACCTTCTAATTCACCTCCAAGAGCCACCAAAAGAAGTCTTAAGCATGTCTTCAAGAGAAGGAGAAGTTTCTCGAAGACATTTGATCCCAAAGAAGAAGAACGGGTGTTCTGAAAGGCATTCCCTGGACATGACCGAGATGGTGAGGATACTCTACCAAGAAATGAATGAAAGGCTTGAAGAAGAAGGGTCGAAACACCACAAGGAAGGAGAGGGTTCTTCGAGAGGAAATAAAAGTGATGACAAGTCAAATAAAGGACACGGAGGAAATGGTGATCCACCATCCCCATCTTCATCCTCTTCCTCTACATTGTCATCCTCTACTTTCGGTGAATCAATTTCACAAGTCAAAAAAACACCGGTAAAAGTTCATTTTTTAAACCTTGATATTGAGTTTTTTAGTTGCCTATGTTTAATGGTGAGGTCAATGCAGAGAAAACTTAACAATTGGATAAGGCAGTTGGAAGTTTACTTGAGGATACAAAACCTTCATGATGACAACACCAATATTCAATTAGCCTCTTTGAGAATGGATGGAGCAGCATTGGTATGGTGGGAGGCTAAAACCAAGGAAGAAATTAAAAAAACATGGTAAGATCACTTTATCATGGGTTGAATTTATTACTCGCAATTAAAAAGAAATTTTATCCATTAGCTCATTTACAAAAAGGCAATCATGAATTGGCAAAGTTTTAAATAAACTTAAGGGACAAAATGTACAAGATTACACCCAAGAGTTTAGACGAAGGGCTCTTTTATGAGGAATTGATTTGCATAGCCAAAGAGACTTTTCTGAAATATATAGGTGGTTTACATAGCTATCTTATACATACTATCCTTATGTTCAATCCTACTAGTCTAGATGAGGTTTGTGTCCAAGCCACGCATTTAGAGGCTAGAGGTAAACAATATTTTTATGGGAATGAGGATAGTGAATTTAAAGGCAAAGGGAGAAAGAGAAATGCAAACTCTAGGAAAGAGAAGGGAAAATTCTTTTTGTAAAAAATTGTTCCAAAACAAAGCCATGATGAAGACCATTGCTGGAAACTTCATCCAGAATTGAAACCGAAAAAAATTCAAAACCAAAGATAAGGCCAAAGAGAAAGGCAAGATGGTTGCAATAGCCGAACAAGACTTAGGGTCCGAATCAGGGAGATGAAACTAAAAGCATAGCAATGGCACTAAAGAACATAAAGGGGAAAGAGATTGTAAATGGAACAAATCCCAGCTCTAGCATTTCAAACTATCACATAGAAATTCCAAATGAGGAGGGGAGGATTGAGTTGTTTCATGTGAGGATCATTTAAAAACACACAAAGATAGACACACTATTTGACAAGGGTCACAAGAGAACCTCATATCATAATACTTAGTCAAGAAGATGAATCTTGAAACCATTCCACATCCAAAGCCATATCCACTTGGTTGGATTTACAAGGATGCAAATTTCACAAGTTTCAAGGAAGTGCACATTGCGCTTCGCCATAACACTCATTATATTGACATGGTTGAATTAGATGTGGTACCGCTTGACATTACAGGGTGTGGTATTGGGACAGTCCTTACTTATATGATAGGAAAGCGATCTTCCATCGCCATGAGAACAAGTACCATTTATTCAAGGATGGAAAGGAGTTTATTGTGAGAGTACATCTGAAGAAGCTAGAATCTTCTTTAGTGAATGCAGTGGCGACTTGAAAAGGCTTGTCAATGTCAAGTCAAAAATTGAATTTTTTTTATGATTAAGCAAAAAAGATTTTGTACACAATCCTTTTCATGTTGTTTTTGATGTAAATCATTAGTTGTTTCAATCTGAAAGAAAGTCGTCTTTGGAAGAAGATGACAAGAAGTTGCAACAAGTGTCTTTGGTGTCGATCGGTGCAGAAAACAAAGTGTTGGTGCAAAGTGGTGCAAAAACCCAAGAGAGGGTAAAGCATGCAAGCAAAAGATGACACAAAGTTCAGCATAGATCAATGTTGGTTTCGGAATGGAAGGGTACTATGGTGAGAAAACTTGGTCGAGAATCGACACAAGTACATGGCTTATTCGGAAAAAAATTCGCCATAAAGACAGCTTGGCAAGGTGAATCTTTATTTTCAGTTTCATTTGAAGGTAGACCATTGTAGGAGCAAGATGTTTTCTCAGTAAATTTTAGTTGTTGTCAAGGTTAGAAACGAGTCGATCAACGTATTCAAGGAAGAATTTATCTTTTTTATGAGAAGCTCAATTTGATGAAATCAGTGGAGATTTTAGTGGTTCAAGGTTGGAAGAGTGGAGAATCAGCCTCCTCATCTTCGCTCTAGTAGTTCGAAAGAGCTTTTGGGGTCCAAAAGCTTCCCATTGGGGAGGTGTGATCGGGAGATCATGTCAAAGTTATGAAAATTTCTCAAAAAATGAAAGTGCTAAAAAATGGTTACAATATGAACGAACTGAAAGGTCTCTTCGCCGCGATTCTCGGCACCACAAATGTTTCTCAAAACCGAGGTCTGTATGCAAAAGTTATTCATGTTTGAAATCGTCCGAAAGAACTCCAAAAAATGAGTTGACCAATTTTGACTTTCAAACTATGGAAAATTTTTGAAAAATAATATTCTAAGGAATATTTTGGGAATATTCCTCAAAATATTCCCTAGAATATTCCACAAGGACTAATCGTATGCGAACAAGTGGCGCTTGTTGATTCGAAGAAGGTTTGAATTTTTTCATTTATGGCCAATCAAAGAGTGCCACGTGGAAAGCCCTGGAGGCCACCAAGTGGCCCTCGAAAGCCGGAGAGAATGTAGTATACCAAAATTATTTTATGTATATTGGGTTTTTGAACCCGAGACCCCATCTCTCGCAAGCAAGGAAGCCCGACCATCTCTACTGTGTGTGTTACTTAACACATAAGGGAGTCGGCTTTGTTATAAGGTTTCAAAATCCATATGGTAGAAAATTTAAGGGCTAGCCCGACACCACTTGACCATCCCCTCCGGGGACCGGGAGCTAATGCCTGCAGTTAGACTTATCCACCTATAAACCATAACATGTGGCTAGCACACGATGGCAAGCTAATGCAGCAGTCTTTGAAACCATCGTTAGCTGTGATAGGTAGCGGTTAGGGCGGCGGTCCATGTGACCCCCGCCCAACTTAATAATAAATTCCACCATTAAACCGTTCCGCAATTTTAGGCTCCTTCCACCAATTTCTAGATTTCGGGGTATCTTCCATTTTTATTGAACTTAACTCGGAGTTCCTCCAGCTTTGGAGGAGGTTTTCTAGTGACACTCGGACAAAAAATTTGAAAATTGGTCATAACTTTCTCAATTTTCGACCAAACAAGATGAAATTTTAGTCAATTTTGGGTTCTTGAGCATTATGAGAAGTTTGGAATATTTTTAAGAGTGAATAGAGGTGATATACAACATATGTTTTCTTCAGTGGAAGAGGAAGGAGCCATTGGGGCCATCATGGAGAAGGCATTGTATTGGGTTGTATTTCATCGTTTAAGGTGAAACAAAAGCCATTTCTAGCTATTTTCTATCTTCTGATGTCGAAATTTACAATTGGTTTTTCCTGTTTAGGCATATTTTTTCACTTTTGTAACCATTTTGAGCAAAATTAATACGAGCAAGGACATGTCATTGGGGGAGCCTTGGACCGACGAGATGTAGCCCAGGAGGGGTGAACTCGCCTCAAAAATTTGTTGTGTTATGTTATGGTGAATTTTAATTGTTATTTATTTTCTATTGTGACATGCTAAACAAGAAATTTAATTAATAAATCCTCACAAATAAAACTTAGAAAACAAACCAAAACTACTTTGTTTAACTCTGCAAGTCATGGAGAACACTTTGGACACTAAATTATTTGAGAATGGATACTTTGCATATCATTACAAATAGTTCCATTTTCAGATCAGTCCTTCACCGATCTAGTTTTAAAGGGTTACGCTTACGGGTTAGGGCCCAATCCATTGGCCTTAGTATCTCTTGTGTATTCATTCTTTACTTTTATGTCATTTTAGGTAGTTTTGCATATGAGTATTTAGCTAGTTTGCTTTCATTTTAATTCATTGTTTTGGTTTTGCTTCCATTTGTATTTTGTTGTATATTTAGCTTTGCTTACATGTTGGTATAGTAGGTTATAAAGTCAGAAAGTTGTGTTTCAAGCCTCCCCCTCTCATCTCTTTCATTGGAGCTCTAGGAGGGTAGATCTTCTCCATAGGCCAAAATTACTTTTTATTTTATTATTTCTTGGAATGAGTAAGTTAGGTTGTTGTATTTCCACGAATATGTTTAGAATGTTGTGTTAGATCTATGTTTTGTAGGCAAGGATAACTTCACCAACACCTTCAGCTTCATTTCTCACCCTCCATCAACCTTTTTTTCATCAAAATCGCCATCAACCCACTGTTTTTCGGATTTTTTCATCTATACACCATGAGCGAACCCTAGAGGTGAAAGACAGGCCTCCCAAGAGGTTCTAAGCTTGGACAAGGGGTGGGCCACCTTCCACTCAGCCAAACCCACCTTCACTCCACCTTCCCTACACTTTTCTCACCCATTTTTGGCCTTGGATTTCCCTCAGAATGTTTCCTGTAGCAATTTAGGACTTTCTTGTAGCACTACATGAAACCTATATCATCACTTGCAGCAACACCAGTGGGCCCCTTCTTAAGCCCATAAAACACCATCCGCCTCATCCAGACCTGCCAAAACCACCCATACACCTTCAACCCTTGCACCCATGCACCCAAGCACCTTATGATCATTCCTTGACCATGGTTAAGGCTCCAAGTGCAATACATGGTGCAAAAAATACTCCTAATGATATTAAGGCCCCAAGACCTAAATATGTCACACAAAACCTTCAAATGGAACCCATATCACACCTAAATGCTAGATATATCTTAGATAGATATTTGATAGGATATGTGTGGTGGTTTGAGGCATTATTCACTTCCCTTGAACTAAATAAGTTTTGTTTAGGATCTAAGGATCTTTTTTTCCTTCCATGACCATCGTAGAGGCCATAAAAACCCATCTTTATTATGTAAAAAATACTTTTTGTTCCCATTTTTCCATTCCAATATAATTCTATTCATGTAAATTAAATATAATTTTGTTCATGATCGAAGCCCAATAATGCCACTATTGGTGCACTCTACACACAATTTAGACAATGCACACAATTCTTAAATATTTGATGTTGACATATGGAATTTCTTATTGTTTAGGGGTGCTTTTAAACTTACATTGATCTCTAGTCTAATGGAAATTTGTTCTAAATACATAGTGGTTAATATGCTCACACACTAATGCTATTTCTCATGGTTCATTAGTTGTAATTACACACTTTGGAATGTTACAAATACATATTTTGGGCACAATTCTATGGTTACAAACTACCCAACTACAAATGGTGATATATTGAAGATAAATGGATGTTATTTGAATGTGACAAATGTGTAATTGGTCCACATTCAACTTTGTTGTCTTCATTTTCCTTAGTAACAATGACAAGTTTGAATATTCCTTTATTTATGATTGCAAACACATAACTCTTTGACGTCCCAACCATAGTGAATACTATTTGGGTATGGTCTCTTAATTGTGGAATGGTCTCTTGATGATGATAACAAACTCTCAATCTCTAATTCTCATGAATACGATGAATGAATGATGTAATTCCTTACTTGTATGGACACAATTTATGATTCATTTTTTATTTTTTATTGTGCCATTATATATATGCTTCACTAGCATCTCATGTTATATGGTTAATTGAGCAAGTTTTATATTTCATTTTTTCAAGTATAATTTCATTGCATGAATAAGCATAGTTTTCTAATTAAAATCATTCAAAATTTGTTCTTAATTCATGGTTTTTTTTACTATTCACACATTTATCCCTGGCCTTTTACTTTGAGAATGGGTAGTGTCAAATCACTAGTCTTCGTTAAGGAACTTCCATTCATTACTCAATGACCTAGCTTAGCTAGATCATTAAGGATTCTCCCCTTCACATGGATATCCTTTTTGTAGTCTAAAGAGTGAGAGAAGGCCACCAAGGTGACATTGGGTGGCTTGCTTGAGAGTTTCCTTTTAGGCATTTTGGGTGGGGTTAAGACTTTTTTTTTCTATCAAAGTGTTTGAGTGGCGACACAATTTAGAAAATGCTTACAAGAAAAGTAGTTTCCCTTATTTCCATCACCTAAACTACCTCCAATAAAATAATGTGATTTTAATAACATCTAATTTTGATAAATAATTAATCCAATAAAATTTATATATATATATATATATATATATATATATATATATTTAAAATATAGATCGATTCTATCCACTACCACAATCACCTCCCACAGCAACTCACATCGTCCGGTGAGCGCCTTCGTCAAGACATCAAGATCCCGATCCTCCGTGGGAATGTATGAAAGTAACATGATTCTCCGCCGCACAATCTCGATATGATGGTACCGATGTCGACATGTTTGGATCTATCACGGAACATCGGATTAGCCGAGAGTTTAATGCAACTCTAGTTATCACAATAAATCACAGACAGGGCTCCACGTGTGACCCGAACAACCCAACCAGGATCTTCCTCATCCATATAGCCTCACATGCAGCCCCAAGCTTTGCGTGCATACATCCTCGCTCTCTCGAACCGAGTGCCACGGATCTCTCGCTTCCCACCGTACCAAGAAACGTTGTCGACCCGATACTCAAATATCCCTCCGCATGTGCTCTTTCTCCGTCCGCTGGGCTCTCGCCCAACCGCATCCGTGAAGCCACATAGCTTCACCTCATCCTCCCGTCTCGTACCACAATCCATATCCCGATGTGCCTCTAAGATAACGCAATACATGCTTGCCCTCGCTTCCAAGAGGTCTGGTAGGCTTAACCATAGCTTGTGACGAAACAGTTACAGATAGCATATATCGGGTCGTGTATTGATCAGATACATAAGCAAACCCCACCAACTTTCGATAAACAGTGGCATCCACTACCTCCGCTGAAGTAGCATCCTCCTTCCTCCAACCTCCAGGAAGAGGAGTATCAACAGGCTTGCAGCCATGCATGTTGAACTTCTCCAGTATTTCCCGGGCATACTTACCCTGAGAAACAAATAGTCCATCACTGTGCTGCCAAATTTCCAATCCCAGGAAATAATGAAGGAGGCCCAAGTCCTTCATCTCAAACTCTCTAGCAAGATCCTCCTTGCATGAAAGTATCAACAGCTCATCACCCGTCAGAATCAAATCATCTACATAAAGTACAATGATCAGCAACTTACCCTCCACCACAATCTGGTATAGGTTAGGATTCGCCTCACTCTTGGAGAATCCAAGTCCGGTGAAATAACTGTCTATCTGTGTATACCAAGCACGAGGTGCTTGTTTCAACCCATACAACGCTCTCTTGAGTCTGCACACATGCGACTTGCTGTTGAAGATTTCGAAACCTTCGGGTTGCTCTATGTACACCTCCTCCTTAATGACTCCGTTGAGGAACGCAGTCTTCACATCCATCCGATGAATGTGCCACCCCATCTGCGCTGAGAGAGCAAGAATCGTCCGTATGGAATAATACCTTGCGACAGGTGCAAAGGTCTCCTCATAATCGATCCCCTCTATCTGTGAGAAGCCTCGGGCAACAAATCTTGCCCACTTCTCTTCCCTCCCGTCGAAATCTGCATGCTTCCACTTTGTCGTCCATCTCGAACCCATGATTTTCCCTCGGCCTTGGACAATCTCCCATGCATTGTTTCTGACAATCGAATCATACTCTTCCACCATGGCATCTACCCATGCGGGGTCCTCCACAGCTTCCTCGAAAGAGGATGGCTCTGTCATGACACATTTTCTCACAAGATCCATGTATCCAGTGTACCGGTCCGGTGATTGTCTCTGTCTGCGCTGTGCTGTAGGTGGTCCTACAACCTTTTCTGCATCTTGCGCCAGTCGCTCAACTTCTATAGTGCGCTTCCGCCCTCTGATGGTTGGCGCTGCATGAGTGGTCTCTTCCACTCCATGAACCTCATCTTGTGGTTGATCCACATCCTGAAGCTCATCCTTAGGAACTAATAGCTCCTCATCTGCATGCAAGTGTGGCTCCCTCTCAAGCGAACACTTCATGGCTTTCTCCTCCTGAAATTTGATATCCCGTCGCACAACAGTCTTGCGACTGTTTGGAAAATACACACGATAGTTGTGAGGCGTATCAGTGTACCCCACAAATATCCCAACCTCCGCGGTCGGCTCCAGCTTCTTCCTGGCATCCTTCGTCACATGAATGTAAACAGGTGAACCAAAATTCCTCAAATGGGAAATATCAGGCCTCTTACCAGAAAATGCCTCCTCGGGTGTACTCATGCCAAGTATCTTGTGAGGACAACGGTTCTGCACATATACTGCAGTATTGCATGCCTTTGCCCACAAGTGAATGAATGAGCACTGATCATCTAACATGCTTGATGCGGCACCCATGATTGTTGCATTTCTTCCCCTCGGCAACCCAGTGCATTTGTGAGTTGTGAGGTGCTATGAGTTCTCTTGATCATACCAACATTACAAAGTCCTTGGGTCATGCACTATGAATTCACACCATTGTCACTCCTGAGCCTTCATGGCTAGATTCCTTCTCAACACATTGTCGATAAGACTTTAGGTATATCTCGCTCTTCTTGCATGAATAAGATCCGGCACTTAAGAATGATATTCAACAAATATCACATAGTACATTAGCTGCTGTCAGCTATTTGGGGGGGGGGGTCTCTCAAGGATCGTCGTGGCGTGACTATCCTTCTCGTGAAAGGTGGCTTTCACAAATTTTCCCAAGGTACACCCCTTGCACTGATCTGACTACACAAGAGTGCCCTTAGGAAGCCCAGTAGAAATCTGTTGCAGTATCTTCAAGGCTCCATGGTGAAGGTGGCCCAATATCCGGTGCCATAGCTCGCCATCATCCTGGCTCACCACTCCTTCTGCCTTGCATGCCATTGCTGGGCAGCCATCTACTTGCAATTGATAAAGGTTCTTGACTCGAACCCCTATCTTCCGGATTTCTCCAGTTGTCTTACTGCGCAGGAAAGCCTTTCCCTTGCTGAAGACAACATCATATCCCTTGTCTTCTAACATTGCCACAGAGATAAGATTCTTCTTCAATCCTGGAACATGCATCACTTCCTTCAATACGAAGGGTTTACCAGACTCCCTCTCAAAGGAAATGGTACCGATACCGGTCGCACTATATCTACCATCATCGCCCATCTCGATGTGCACTCCAAGATCTTTCTCATCCAGATCAGAAAACAAATCTCGATCTCTTGTCATGTGAAAAGACGCACCACTGTCCAAGAACCAAACTGAACCCATCACACTTGATACCAAGCATGCGATCAGCGAAAAATCCAGCTCAAACTGCGAGGCTAAGGCCTCTCCCGCTGCAGATCCAGCAGCTTGCTTATTTTTCTTCTTCTGCGGACAATTTGTGGCATAATGTTTGTGTTGGTGACAGTGAAAGCACTTCACCTTGGACATGTCCTACTTCTTGCCTTTCGCACCGGAATGAGAAGATTTCTTGTTCTTCCCCTTCTTTGCTTTGGCAGCCAAAGCGCAATTTTCTTCATCAGATGCCTTTGATGAAGATCCGTCCCTGGTACTCCGTCTTATCTCCTCTTGCACAAGATCCGACCAAAGTCGCTCCCATCCTGGCAATTTCTCCCGACCATTGACAGAGTCCTGATAGGAATGCCAACTCTTCGGAAGCCCAAGGAGAGCGAAGCTCACCAAGTCCTCATCATCAACAGTCACCCCCACACTTCCCAGCTCATCCCTGCATTGGATGAACTTCGTGAGGTACTTGGGCATACTGTCGCCTTTCTCCATCTTTATGTTTATGAGTTTATCCTTGAGCGCCAACTTCCTCTGGTCGCTCTTGCTTTGGAATAAATCTGTCAAGGCTTTCCACATCAGTATGGGCTTTTCCATACGAAATTTGAATCTGACTGCTGATCCTTCACGCCCTCCAACAGAATCCTTCGACATTTTGTTGTCTTCTTTTGCCAAGCCTCAACTTGAGCAGCATCAGTAGGCTTTGGGACTTCAGCATCTATGAACTCCTTCAGCCCATTGTCATATAACAACGCCTCCATCCTATCCTTCCATGCAACATAATTCGAGTTGCCCTCAAGGGCATACTCCAATCGCAATCCGTTGAAAGACATTTTGACTTCGACACCAAGAAAACACTACTACAAATTCGAATTCCACCAGCTCAAAACTCAACCACTTCTGATCTGTGAGAACAAAGTATTTCTAGCATAGAGATCGACTGTAGGGGAATTTACTGGATATATCACCTTTCAAAGAAAGGATGGATCCAGAGGCTACCTGGCCCGCTTACAGACTCTGTCTACCGAAATAAATTGTAATCACTGTAATAGATCCGATGATCAATTTCCCTCTGATACCATGTAGAAATTTGAATAATAGCTGAATTATTCACCGAGATTATCTTGATTACACACTATTTAAGCTTCATGCATAATACATAACCTCTTCTACAATTGATCATCAATTTGCGGAAATAGAAGTAGTCGCATGCGCACATTAAAACATAATCAAGCACACATATAACACAGTATGTAATGGGGAAAGCTTACAGCTGAAAACGCCCAACTATCTGTATATTATAATGATAGAGAACATGTAACAATACATAGCACAAAGCTCCTCATAGCTCTCAGCACTATCTCACATGCTACACACAAACTAGCTCATATATGAACAAGTCACAAGTTCAAATCTCTTCCACCTGTCTGCCTGCCTCTACTGCGCAATCCAAGATGAATAATGATGAGATCCAAGTTCGAATCCCACTGGCTTGTACTGCGCAATCCTCATTGGCAATCTCAATCAATGTATGTGCAAATCTCATGCACAGCTATAGTCACAACTGATAGTAGACTCACCCTTTCACCCACCTCTAACACTGGTCTCCACTGAACTGTCCATGCATTGCAGTTAACTGATGTATTTTTTAGTTGATTTATGAGTTAATAATTAGTGAATTAATTAATAATTAATTCACACCACTCATCACTAGTGTATTTATCAGTTAGACTAAATACAACTAGTTCAACTAAGTTAAACTGAACACAACTCCACCAACTGTTTCATCAACTCCACCAAACTCTGCCACATGAGTTCTAACTGAAGTCAACCATGCAATAGCTCAACTAACTCCTAGGAAAAGCGTATTTCCTTCTATCAGCGGCATGTGCCACATTCAAGCATCAAACTGAAGTGCTCCAAGAGGATAAGATAATGTTTATAGTCCAAATATTATTAAGGGCTAATAATATTTGACTGATCTATTTTTAGACTGGCAGTCTAAAAATAGACTTTGCCCAATGTAGAGGTCCATCTATTTTTACCAACTTGACCAATCATCCATAAATAGCATCCTGCAACTCATAGACCATGATCCATATGTCTAAAAATAGACAATCTAAAAATAGACTTTGCGCCAAAAATAGCCTGCGGGCCCACTTAGTGAAGGCGACTTCTTTTCACTAAGCTCCATCATCTTGTTGCATTTTCAACAAATTTGACTATTAATCGTATGTTTTTTAGTTTATATGAAACTAAAGAAAATATAAAATGGTCTGAAAATATTCAATAACAATAATGTTAATATCTAATTGCAAGGAATCTTATTTCAACTTAAGGTGGATGAGGATGTTTTGACTTCGTTTTATTTTTATAATTAAGGGTTTATATTGATTCTCAAGGGAATATGCTACCATATGCTTAGTTTTAATGCTTAACAACATAGTGTATTACAGAGTTTGTTAGGTTGCATTGACTTTTAATAAATTTAAAAAATTATATTCATGTCAGATGGCTCCCCACCCACCAATTTCCTAGGGATTTGAGATTATTTTAATTTTAATAAGTTCCTCCATGATAAGTTTATCATTATTATTTGTAACATTCATTTATATATGAGCAAATTTTATTTAGCAAAATGGTCCATTTTACAGTAAGATGTGTAATTTTCTTTTTCTTAAATTAAAGTTGACCCATAAATTTTTTATGCATGATTAATAAGAGAAATGTGTGAATTGGTAAGATTAACACTTTCTTTGTGTGACCATATTTTTTTATTATATTTATGATGTCTTTCACTCTATCAACCAAATTAAAATGATCATACTGCTTTATAATACATAATTACTTATGTTCAGCGTTATCTTACCAATTATATGAATAAATAATATATTTTATTTTAATTTTCTAAAAAATAAATGGTTGAGTAATATTTTTTTAACCTAACAAAAACAGGGAAAGTTATAACACAATCTAATCTTAGTAGATAATCAATGTTATTATACCGAGAGGATTTAATTTCAAAATATTTGGATGAGAGAAAAAGGGTCGAGTATAATAAGGCCTAGGGAAAGTTATAACACAATCTAATCTTAGTAGATAATCAATGTTATACCGAAAGGATTTAATTTCAAAATATTTGGATGATTGAAAAAGGGCTGAGTATAATAAGGCCTGACGATTGGAGGGGATAGCATATGGTTACAACCGTCCGAAAAGCAGAAAAGCATTTCCAGATGGAACGCATGAAGGAAAAGGAAGAGATTCGGTCAGGCAGCACTGGATTTGCGTAGCTCTGTTTCCATTAACACAACTTGTTCGCCCATTGGTCGCCCATTATTCAGAGTAATAGAAAATGTGAGTGACAAGTAAAGTAAACACCTGTCTTTGGATTTTTACGCCGGAGGCGTTTTCTTTGCGGGCTTGGGGTGAGCAAACACTGTTCACCCCAGCCAATGAGCAGTGTTTGTCATCGCCCTTCTATCCGGTTATATTTTGACAGGTTGCGAAATAGTATTGGGTGAGGTCGTCGTCGTGGGTGGGTGTTTAATTCGTCCTGCCCGTCCTCTAGCTGTCCTCGATGACTTGACCTCTTCAACCAGACCTTGAACAAGCTTTATGAGCATGGCGAAGGGAGGCGGTGCGCTTCCCAGCATGAGCCTCAAAGTTTCCTCAGTCGCGCATTGCTGGAGAGGAGGAGGAACATGATCACCAGAGTTATATCCACCAAGTTACACCCATATTACATTGGAATCCCAAGTGGGTAGAGGATGCTGCAGACCATACAAGGATTCAAGGAGCTCACTGGTCTGCCCAAGATGTGTGGGGCTATCGATGGAAGCCATATCAGCCTCCACAAGAAACCCAACGATGAAGTCATCTACAAATGCAGGCACAATTTCTATGTTGTTGTGCTCCAAGCAGTTTCTGACCATAGAAAAGTATTTTGGGACGTTTCTGTAGAAATTTGCTAAATAATGAAGTTTATTCGCTGCAATTAACCTGATCATACATCAATTCGAATTGCATGCATAACACATAATCGCTTCTACCATTAATCGTCACATGCGGAATAAAAAACAAAGCGACAGAACATCAAATCACACACATAGAACGCAGCATGTACGAGGAAAGCTTATAGCTGAAAACCCCCAGCTATATGTATCATATAATGGATGAGAAACATTCAGCAATACATAATACAATACTCCTTGCAAGTACTCAGTACTATCTCATATGTTGAACACAAAACTAGCTAGATCTGAAACTAGTCACAGGTTCAAATCTTCCCGCTGCTCTGCCTGCCACTACTGCGCAATCCAAAAAAGTGAATATAGCTTAATGGAATTCGAATTCACTTAGTTGGTACAGCGCAATCATCATTGGCATCATCATCCCACTGATTGTGCAAATCTCATGCACAACTAATGTACAACTGCTGTCAGTCTCACCCTTTCATCTACCTCTTCCACTAGTCTTTCACTAAACTGTCCATGCACTGAGTTAACTGATGTGTTATTTTAGTTTAATAATGAGTTAATATCAGTGAATTAATTAATAATTAATTCACCCAACTCATCTCTAGCATAATCAAAAGTTAAACTGATCATAACTAGTTAAACTAGTTAACCGGAACACAATCTCCATTAACTCCTCAATCAACTCCACCAAAACTCTGCCACATGAGTCTAACTGAAGTCAACCATGCAATAGCTCAACTAACCCATAGGAAATTCGAATTTCCTTATGTCAGCTGCATGCCCCACCTCCGCGGGTCAAACTGAAGTGCTCCAAGAGAGTAAACTGCTGTTTATAGTCTAAATATTATTAAGGGTAAATAATATTTGACTTCCATATTTTTAGGAGAGGCAGTCCAAAAATAGCCTGTGACCTAAAAATATGAATCTCATCTATTTTTACCAACATGTCACATACTTCAAGAATCTCCAACTAGAATCCCCGAATCATGCTCCGTATGTCTAAAAATAGACATAGTCTAAAAATAGATTTTTTCGACAAAAATCACATGTGTGGTCCCCACCTAGTTTAGGTGATCACTTTCCAACTAGGATCAGGAAAGATGTTTCAGGAGGCCTCCTTCACTGTTTCTTGTTGCCATTTTCAACAGTTTCTGTTAGGGCTCCTGGAGGGACTAATGATTCAACACATTTGAGGGAGAGTTCTCTGTTCGAAAAACTCACATCTGTGCAGGTTTTGATGGACGTTGTGATCACTATACGGGGCATCAGCTTCGTCCATACCTTGCTGGCGATTGGTGTTATCCTTTACATTCATTTCTGTTGGTACCTTTCTCATCCAATGGCTCTGGGACTCCTGCCCAGAACTTGTTTGATGCAACCCTCATTAGGGGGAAATCCGTTGTGGAGCAGGCCATAGGATTTCATAAAGGTCGTTGGAGGATGCTGCAGGATATGAATGTGGGTCTTAGCCATGCACCCCAGACTATTGTCACATGTTGTGTGCTTCATAACATATGTCAGTTGTCTGGAGAACCAGAGCCTTTTATGTGCAGAGATCCCTGGGAGAATGGGCATGCTGCTAGAACAACCGACAGTGACAAATCTATTAGTTATTTCGGAGAGACCTCGAGGCAAGCTCTGCTTGAGGATTTTCAAGAAGGGCATCAAAGAGTTTCTATGGGATAACGGTTTTGTTTCATGTAAGTGGTCGGTGTGGACCTCACTGTGAGAATATGGGTTCCTAACAAGCACAAAGTTATGATTCGAGGTCTGAATTTCACCTAATCAAATTCAAAAGTTTTTAATTCCAGTGT
This sequence comes from Pinus albicaulis, assembly GCA_034641835.2. Classification (NCBI taxonomy): domain Eukaryota; kingdom Viridiplantae; phylum Streptophyta; class Pinopsida; order Pinales; family Pinaceae; genus Pinus; species Pinus albicaulis. The sequence continues at coordinate 1,132,867,157 of CM076575.1, read as the reverse complement.
ACAAAATCCAACCTCGGGAAACCTTGTATATTGCACAGTAATTCTCTGTATCATTCTCATCATTTTTTGGATTTCTCTGTTATATTGCGTTTCTACAATGTTGTCTTCATCTTATCTACCTAAGCATAGCCAAGGTAAAAGGTCTAACCTGACTGAGCTCTGTTCAGGTAAGGCTTTCAGAAACTCATATTGGCACAACGAAGACAAGGTTATTTGTATAGATCAGGGTTTCTCCAGATATTCTGTTGAAGTGTTATTGGGGTTCTGAAACTTGACCTTTGCGTTGCCTCTGTTTTCTTTTATAGGTTTATTTTCCCCGGGCAATGGTGGTCCTCAGATCTCACCAAGGGCTCCAGTGCAGACAAGAAAATTCTCGCTTGAGTTCAATAATAATTATCATCCAAATTCAACAAATCGAGGACCTGGGTAAACAATGTGAGTATTGGCTTCGTTTTCTCTTCTGTAGATTTTGAATTTCAGTGATAACATGCAGCATGTTTATTAATATTGATGTTTCCACCCATGGCTTCCATGTTTATCAGGCACTATGTTTTCTCCATGACTTTTTGTTGAGTATCCACCATGACTTCTTGTTAAGTATCCGCATTGTCCACTGTTATCAGGCATATTTTTACAAGTAGCCTTGTTCCTACCGTGGTTTATCTTGGTAGGTCAAGACAGTTCATGTTCTCACCATCGCCTGGTTGGCTAAGACAATTATCTTTCTAATGTGACACTGCGTGCTTCCCTGTTTTTAAACGCTATGTTCTAACCATGCCATCCATGTTGTTTGTTAGGAACCCATGTGTCACCATGGCTTCCTGATGTGTACCATACTGGTTTTAGGTTATTGCATTGGCTCTCTTGGTCATTTGAAGGTGCTAGTATGGCCTTTTGTAACAGATGTTTTTAGTATACCTTTTCCTCTTGCTAGTGTAATGTGATGAGTTTATCAAGTAAACCATTTATCCATGATGCTTCACTATATTCTGTAATCCCATCATGCCTGTAGGGTGGAAGCTCTAGTTTCTGTTGTTGATACAATCCTTCAAAGAATGATAAGAGTTTGGTTCCACATTATCTCTTCTTGTATCTTTATGATATATGCTTTTGATGTTTGTTTGGTGTTGCGTTAATTTAATGTGCAGAGGGAAGAACCAACCTTCTGATTCTCTATTTGATCCTGAACCTGGAATTGCTGAAGTGATACCTGTTCCACCAAATCTAAGCTCTTGAAGTCTGTACAAATTCTTTTTTTGATAAACCTAGTAGGTTTTACCCAGGCATCTCTGCTCCTCAATTGGAAAGTTCAACTGCAAAGACTAATTTATCTAGCAATAAGCCCTTCATACGGATGACACGGGCACCCACAACATGGAGTGTGAAGTGGCTTCCACTTTGTATTGCCATATGCAAAAATTGCTTCTTCCACAGGTACATTATCCAATTTGTACAGCATCTCAAAGTATTGTCTTTACGAGCAGACCCATATTCTATTTTGAACAGCATGCCACATGAATGAGAGCTCCCATGATTTTGTCAAGAAAATGAATGATTGTCATTCATGTTAGCAATCTCCTCTTGTCAGACGTGGTTTAAAGAGAATGGCCCATTGCTTTTTTGCCTACAAGACCGTGACAGTGGTTTTGACAATATTTACATTTTTAAGACTATGATACGAACCTATGGAAGGCATCTTTTCAGCATGTTGCTTAATCAAGCATGGTTCAAAGAAAATGGTCTATTGTTTTATTTGCCTTGCACAGAGAAAATATGCCAAGCACTACCGTGATCTTGTAGAACCCTGCATTTGAATTTTGGAGTCACTTGAACCTGTTGTGGAAGAAGTTTAGGTTACAGACCAAGTTTAGAGTTGTTTTAAGTTTCCCACCTGATACATATTTAAATATATTTAAATTTGGATATGCTTCAGATATTTTGTTTTGTTATATTGGAAGTCGAAAGTTGTAGATGGATTATATCTAACTTTTCAATTGAGGGCATTCTTTCTAAAATTCCAAATGTGACAGTTTTGAATGGCTTTCTTGTTATTGCTTTCATAATTTATTTTTTTGAAGTATCTCCTTATTTGAATAGTGTATATGGGAATTCAGAGTTTCCCTTAATATTTCTTTCACATTATTCTATCCCTACCCAATTGTATAGGTGTTGCATAATTTGTGTTGGTTTCTTAAAAAGAAATGGAAAATTTTTGGGTTTATGTTCAAGACACTGTTCCGATTCGTCGTCACTGACATAATCTTGAATAGTGTCACCCACCTGTCCTCGCATGTGTTGACCTTCTGTTGACTTGCTATTGCAATGTCATTTTCTAATTTTGTAGTGTTCCATATTTTATTTGTCCAGTAAACATGGCATGCGTTGAATTTTTGCATAATGACATTACTCTACATGTCGAGTTTTATCCCCTCGAGAGTCCTAAAGCAGCCTTATGTGCAAAGATTAGTGTTGGTTTATCAAAATCGGGCAATTGATTTTCTTTATATTAACAATAATCCCCGATTTGAATTTGTAGCACTAATATTGGGTATCTTGGTTTATCATGCCTCAACCTTTAGTGGTGTTGATCAACACAAGCTTTAGTTTGTGGCAACCAATATCAATTCCATTTCTAGAGGCTTGAGAGGGATTGACAACCATTTCTGTATCCTTCTACTCAAATAGGTCAATGAGCCTCACTAATGCGAGCTCAGGTAATGTTATTGCCTCCTTTCGGCGTTCCCTTGCACCTCCCGGTGCAATTGCTAGTTTATTTATTTTTTAAATTCGATAACGACTCAAATCAAAATGGAGTTGTCTTTCCAATCAACAGAATAGTCTGTATGGCAAGTTTTTGCCGAAATCTGGTTTAGTAAAATTCAAAAAATGAGGTAGTTGTAGTGTTTAGAATCCATTTTTTTAAGCGGAAATAGATTCAGCACTATCAAAAATTCAATACTAAAATTTAACAACTGTAAACAAAATTCTGATAAAATCCTTCCTAGATTTTTTTAAAATTTCTGCAGAATTCTTAGCCTTATACTACGCCTTCGCTTATTCCCTTCCCGTTTATGAAGCATATTCCCTTTCCATTTAATACATAGGAAGGCCTTCGGCCAGCAATCTAGTACAATCTTGGTACATAAATATCTAGTACAATCTTACTCCATAATCGAATAGATTTAATTTCAAAATATTTTGGTGATATCTACAAGTTTATCTTGGTACATAGTACAATCTTATTCCATAATCGAATAGATTTAATTTCAAAATATTTTGATAATATTTACAAATTTATGGAGCAACAAATAACCGAGCAATATATCCCTACTGTTAAATTGAAATAAATACAATATTCATCTAGCATATACTATACTGCCTCTCAGTATATACTACCTTCGGTATATACTACCTCCTGGCATATACTATACTATACTACCCTGGCATATACTATACTGCCTCCGCGTATTAATGGCACTGGTACGATAAGCTTTGCCGAGGAAAAAGACAGAGGTATTAATGGCACCATAGTCTGGTAAATAAGCTTTGCCCAGAAAAAGGGTAAGGCCTGACGTTTGCAGGGGATAGCATATAGTTACAACCGTTCGAAAAGCAGAAAAGCATTTGCAGATGCAACGCGTGAAGGAAAAGGAAGAGATCCGGTCAGGCAGCGCTGGATTCGCGTAGCTCTGTTTCCATTAACACAACTTGGTCGCCCATTATAGTGTATTACGCTCTATTCCAATCAAAATATCCCTCCAACCCTTGCGTCACATTCTATTCAGATTCGTTCAATTCCAACCCTTGCGTCACATTCTATTCAGATTCGTTCAATTCCAAGGTTCAATGGCGTTCTATTCTATTCCCGGCCCGTATCCAATTCCACGTCTGCTCCATAACTGAGGGGATATCGGCGGCAGGCAATTTAATGAAAGAGAAATGATTTTGCATTCTCCTATTTGATGTCGATAAGGGAATGGAAACCCTCCTCATAGATGGTCGGAAGCTTCATTCTCCAGGGACCATTGCAGGAGGTCGAATTAACCCTTTCCCGCCCGGACGCTGTGCGCTGCCTTTTAGAACGAACAAGCCCTCCCCTAGTCAAGCGGCCAGCACCCACTCTTTTCCACTCCAATGTCTCTGAATTATAACCCTGATCGCCCTTAAATTGTCCAGAAGATGTTATTTCATGATTGATCTCACCTACTTCTTGTTCCATTATTGTCACAGTCGGAGTGACTTTATGGCCTCGTCGTCGTCGCCCTAATTTCTGGTAGCGGTGGCGGTTCCATTCCATGGCAGCTTTGGCTTCCACGGCCAACACAGCCATATCAGTGGCAGGCAGAGGACGACTCAGTTTGGCTAAAGGAAGCAGAAAATAGAGATGCCCCACTTGCAGTTCCTGCTCTGCAGAAAGGGAAGAAACGTACTCATTGTAACGAATGGAATCGGCATGGCAGATGAAAAAGCCGGGTATCTCTCTTAATATCTCTGCTACTTTCACATGCTCCGGGAACTCTCTAATCAAACCATCCGCCTCTGCATCAATGACCACTAATTTTGCAGTGGGAAGATGATGTGATCTACAAGATAAACAAATCCCCATAAAATTCTCTGAAGGGTGAGATTGGGGTGGGGGTTGTAATCAGATTTTACAGAGAGGAATGCTCTTTTAATACTCCCACTGCTTGCGTAAGGGCATTCGTCAGGCAATGGAAAGCGCCACTACTCGCATAAGGGAATTCGTCAGGCAATGGAAAGCGAGACCCAGCTTCGTACTTGTTCCCCAAGAAAGCAATACAATAATGGGAGCGGGTCGATTCACTGAGATTGGGGTGGGGTGCGAGTTGAAATCAGATTTTACAGAGAGGAATGGCACTATTATACTCCCACTGCTTGCGTAAGGGAATTCGCTTGTTCCCCAAATAAGCCATACAAATGGAAGGGAGTCGATTCACTGATTTTTTTTTCGAAACAACGGGGATTCAACTTTTGAATGTAGAATCGTAATATAAAAACCTAACAAATTTAAAGGGAACTCGCCAGGTAAGAGAGACCGAGAACGTTGGTACTTGCTCCCCAATTAAGAACCCTCGAGGTTAGTGTTTGTTTTTTTGGTCATTTCATTTATTCAAATATTTAACATTCCGGGTCAATGCTGGGTTAATGGGTTAAAACTTTTCGATGGATACAACTTGAGTTGAGTGGGTTTAATGGTTAACAGCGTGTGTTTTTTAAGAGGTTATATATTCAAAACCAGAAAGAGTTAGAGTATGTATGCAATTTTAATATCTCAGCTACTTTCACATGCTCCGAGAACTCTCTAATCAATCCATCCGCCTCTGCATCAATGACCACTAATTTTGCAGTGGAAAGATGATGTTATCTACAAGATAAACAAATCCCCATAAAATTCTCGGACGGGTGAGATTGGGGTGGGGTTATAATGAGATTTTACAGAGAGGAATGCTCTTATAATAATACTCCCACTGCTTGCGTAAGGGAATTCGTCAGGCAATGGAAAGCGAGACCCAGCTTCGTACTTGTTCCCCAAGAAAGCAATACAATAATGGGAGGGAGTCGATTCACTGAGATTGGGGTGGGGCAGGGTTTTACAGAGACGTATGGCACTATTATACTCCTACTGCTTGCGTAGGGAATTCGTCAAGCAGACCATTGGTACTTGTTACCCAAGCAAGCAATACAAATGGGAGCGAGTCGATTCACTGATCTGCTTCCAGATCATCATTTTTTTTCGAAACAACGGGGATTCAACTTTTGATTGTAGAATAGTAATATAAAAACCTAACAAATTTAAGTTTATAGGAATCAAGGGAACTCGCCAGGTAAGAGAGAACGAGAACGTTGGTACTTGCTCCCCAATTAAGAACCCTCGAGGCTAGTGTTCCTTGTTTTGGTCATTTCATTTATTCAAATATTTAATATTTTGGGTCAATGCTGGGTTAATGGTTTCAATCTTTTTGATTAATACAACTTGAGTTGAGTAGACTTAATGGTTAAGAGCACGTGTTTTCTCGTAAGAAGTCACATATTCAAAATCAGAGGGAGGTAGAGTATGTATGCTTTTGTAAACTTAGCAGTCAAATTGTTGCATGGAGGTGCGTCCCTTGTGATCTCACAAACAAGGGGTCTCATACACCAATTTGGTGTCTGGCTTGGCGGTGACTTGGAGGTGGGTCCCTTGTCCCACAAACAAGGGGTCTCATACACCAATTTGGTGTCTTTGTGGTGACTTGAAGGTGGGTCACTTGTCCCACAAACAAGGGGTCTCATACACCAATTTGGTGTCTCGCTTGGCGGTGACTTGGAGGTGGGTCCCTTGTCCCACAAACAAGGGGTCTCATACACCAATTTGGTGTCTTGGCAGTGATATGGAGGTGGGTCACTTGTCCCACAAACAAGGGGTCTCATACACCAATTTGGTGTCTGGCCTGGTGATGACCTGGAGGTGGGTCCCTTGTCCCACAAACAAGTGGGTCACATACACCAATTTGGTGTCTAGCCATGACCTTAAAATTGGATTATTATTATTATTTTACTAATACTGAATATAAATATCAGATAAATTCATGATACCTGACCTGAAGGTGGGTCTCTTGTCCCATAAACAAGGTCTCATACACCAATTTGGTGTCTAGCCGTAACTTTAAAATTGGATTATTATTATTATTACTGAATATAAAGTAAATTTATGATAAACATAAGTAATATACTTCCTAAACTAAATACTTATGATAAATTGTCCATATTAAATAAAATAGAATCTTTCTACTTCCCAAGTCGAATACTCATAATAAATTGCACAGAGCAAAATCTGGCACACAGAAGGTTCAAATGTAACACATACAATGAGTTGAAATCATATTCCATCCATATACTAAAACAACTGCCCACAAAATTCTTTAAAGGGTTGGTGGATCCAGAGATTGGGGTCAATATTGAAAATGGCTTGCCTGTGTGTCGGATGTAATGAGATTTTATAGAGAGGAATGGCACTACCATATTCAATATTCAATTTCTTGCGTATGGATATTCGTCACCTGGACCCTTGGTACTTGTTCAAGCAATACAAACGGAAGGGAGTGTATTCGCTGATCCACTTTTAGAACATGATTTTTTTTGAAAGAAGGGGATGGTTAACTGTAGAATAGTCATATGATGGTACTTAATCTATTTGCACTATTAAAAAAAATAGAATTAAACATGATTAATTGTAGAATAGTTTTTTTTTTTTGTAAACTTCGTAGTACCTTTCTATTTTCAAAAATTTATAGAGCAAGTTGTTGTACATATTCAATCATTTACGGTAACCTCAACCTGCCTGAAGGAAACCAAGTTTGTTGGCAACCAAAGAGATTTAAAGGCTAACCAAAACAGAAATTGTTTTTTCTTTCTCGTAACTGCTTTTATCACTTTACTATGTCCATAACATTTACAACTGAAACAAAAACTATACCTAATATCCGCCAAAAACATGAAATGAAACTATATACTAATAAAATTTGCCATCCGAAGATTCCACAAGGGTTGGGTCCTTTTCAGTGGAACCCAGCAATTCCACTTGCTGCATGGTTTGGAACTAACGCTCAATTTTCCCAATTCTAGCATTTGTTTGGATCTGAGCCTTAGCTATCTCATGAATGTCTTGCTTTATCTATTGGAGTTCAAAAGGCACTGATAAGATGCCTTCTCTAACTTCCCTGCTTTACATTGTCTTTGCCAGGACGCATTTCATTTTCCAATAAGTCTTTACTGTTTGCTGAAATAGAGATACACGGCCTCTTGTACTACCCGGGTCAGATATAAAATCCATTTTAGCCTCCTGCTCTTTCAGATCATCATCTTCACCGTCACTTTGTCTCTCCCATCCCTAAATGGTATTTCGGATAGGAACCGAATTTCCAGCCTCATAAACAGCAGCAATGTTTTCCAGGAATTGCTTATTGCTCTTCCTACCTCTTTTACTTGGCCCGACCGTCAAGTTGATTTGATGTTTCTTCCCTCTGTTTTGTCCTTTAACCATGATGGCCTGACAGAAAATGTTTCTTAAGACCGTGAATAGGAACCCTATGTATAGAGATAGGTCAGTAATATGAACCGTATGCTTTGTGTGGGATACCTCAGGAACCTCCAGTACCAAGAGAAGTTTATTTGCAGATTTTGTCTCTCCAATCCCTTTCCAGAAACGAGATATGAAAAACCAAAACTGACTATAAATAGTTTTCCACCATTTAGAATTGTTTAACACCCATTGACAGATAGTAATCCAACTACAGCCCTCATCCCTACTACCCATATGAACCCCATAGTACTGAGACAAAATGATGAGAGGAAAAGAAGCATTTATACCAGCGCTATGCCCTTTATTAGTCTAGAAATAGTTCATAAAGGGCTGGGTTTGATAGCAAACACAAAGCATGCAATTAAACAAGCCATGCCTAAACGAAATGAATCGAAAATGCAAGTATTTCATATAGACCCGGGCATGGAAGTTATTGCAACTATCCCTATGAATGCAAAGACATTGAAACAACATTGAGACAGTACCATTCTTACAAAGCCTATTCCTATGAACAACCTACAGAAAATTTATCAAACACTGGGTATGGCAGCAGTGATAGGGCTGCATGCAGTTTGGCATACACGAAATCAACTCAGAGTTCCAATAGTACATGTAGTCCTGAACAAAAATAAAAGATAGACGACCATACAATTTATAGAGATCATTGCAGAGATTGCGACAATGGGACAAGGGAGGGCTGCGAAAAAAGGGCTTTATCTCCTGATTTACACCCTCTGCCATTATTTTACAATCAAAGAAACAGAAAGCCCTGAATTGAGACCAATTCAGAGCATAAAAAGCATTGAAATTAACAGAGAGACAGGGAGGACCATCATCATCGTTTTTCGGAATGGGAAGAGGCTATGCTAAATGCGAGATGAGAGTCACGAGGGCCATAACATACCGAGATGTCTTCCACCAGTGATGCCAAATACCTTCCTCCTGCAAGTTCTCCTTCTTGGGGCTAAGCCGAAGACGCTGCACAGAAACAATACCCTTACCAATATGGAAACTCGCATTATGAAAATTCCTTCCCCGCTCTCGACGTAGTTTCCAAGTTTCCCCTAACAGGGGTTGGACGGCTCCCTTCATGCGTCTTAATGGCAATTCATGGGACGAGACCTGCACCATCATGCTTAAACATTAAACGGGATGATCCATCAGATTTACGCCACCACGTGGCATATTCCGACACCCACCACCTCCAACTTCAGCTTGGCACCCCGATCGAGGTTGAGATCAATCTTTTTCTAAGATAATTTGAAGTGAATGAAGTTCAACATTCCAGCCCTGGTGATGTTGATTTATATCCAACTGACGACCTTCATTCTTAGACAATCTTTGTCTTAATGTCACATTGGACCATTATTGACCATACTTAACTATGATTGACTATACTTATTTAATTATCAAATATTACTTAATTATTATTAATTAATTAATGTTATTATTATTAACAATTAAATATTAATTATTTTTAATAATTAATAATTAATTAAATTAATAATTAAGTAATTATTAATTATTATTATTATTAACAAGTAATTAATAATAATAATAATTAATTATTGTTATTTATTAATTAATATGTAATCAGTATTTACTTTTAATTATTACTTATTAATAATTTTTTAAATATAAATTATTAATGGTTATTTATTATTAATTAATTAATTAATAATAACAAATTAACACACCAAGTATTACATGCAATTAATTAATTAATTAACTTATTAATTTATTAATTTATTAATAAATTATTAATTTATTAATAATTAATTAATTATTAATTATTAAATAAATTTAAATTTATGTAATTAGTAATAATAATTATTTAATTAAAAAAAATTAATATTAATAAATTTAAATCAAATCAATCCTATAGCATGGTCTGTTAAAATTAATATTAAGAAAATAAAATTACATTAATTAACCTATGGAACCTATGGCTTGTTAAATATTGATGGTCTCCAACAACACCCAGCCACCAGCTATCAAATCGTTCACTACACAGAATTCAGAGTAATAGAAAATGTGAGTGACAAGTAAAGTAAACACCTGTTTTTGGTTTTTTTATTTATTTTTTAAATTCGATAACGACTCAAATCAAAATGGGGTTGTCTTTCCAATCAACAAAATAGTTTGTATGGCAGGTTTTTGCCGAAATCTGATTCAGTAAAATTCAAAAAATGTGATAGTTGTAGTGTTTGGAATCCATTTTTTAAAGTGGAAATAGATTCAACAGTGTCAAAAATTCAATACTAAAATTTAAGAACGGTAAACAAAATTCTGATAAAATCCTTCCTAGATTTTTTTAAAATTTATGCAGAATTCTTAGCCTTATACTACGCCTTCACTTATTCCCTTCCCATTTATGAAGCATATTCCCTTTCCATTTAATACATAGGAAGGCCTTCGGCCAGCAATCTAGTACAATCTTGGTACATAAATATCTAGTACAATCTTACTCCATAATCGAATAGATTTAATTTCAAAATATTTTGATGATATTTACAAGTTTATCTTAGTACATAGTACAATCTTACTCCATAATCAAATAGATTTAATTTCAAAATATTTTGATAATATTTACAAATTTATGGAGCAACAAATAATCGAGCAATATATCCCTACTGTTAAATTGAAATAAATAAAATATTCAGCTAGCATATATTATACTGCCTCTCAGTATATACTACCTCCTGGCATATACTATACTATACTACCCTGGCATATACTATACTGCCTCCGCGTATTAATGGCACTGGTACGATAAGCTTTGTCGAGGAAAAAGATAGAGGTATTAATGGCACCATAGTCTGGTAAATAAGCTTTGCCCAGAAAAAGGGTAAGGCCTGACGTTTGCAGGGGATAGCATATGGTTACAACCGTTCGAAAAGCAGAAAATCATTTGCAGATGCAACACGTGAAGGAAAAGGAAGAGATCCGTTCAGGCAGCGTTGGATTCGCGTAGCTCTGTTTCCATTAACACAACTTGGTCGCCCATTATAGTGTATTACGCTCTATTCCAATCAAAATATCCATCCAACCCTTGCGTCACATTCTATTCATTCGTTCAATTCGTCACATTCTATTCGTATTCCAATTCCAAGGTTCAATGGCGTTCTATTCATTCCCGCCCGTATCCAATTCCACGTCTGCTCCATAACCGAGGAGATATCCACAATTTAATGAAAGAGAAATGATTTTACATTCTCCTATTTAATTTTGATAAGGGAATGGAAACCCTCCTCATAGATGGTCGGAAGCTTCATTCTCCAGGGACCATTGCAGGAGGTCGAATTAACCCTTTTCCGCCCAGACACTGTGCGCTGCCTTTTAGAACGAACAGGCCCTCCCCTAGTCAAGCGGCTAGCACCCACTCTTTTCCACTCCAATGTCTCTAAATTATAACCCTGATCGCCCTTAAATTGTCCAGAAGATGTTATTTCATGATTGATCTCACCTACTTCTTGTTCCATTATTGTCACAGTCGGAGTGACTTTATGGCCTCCTCCTCGTCGCCCTAATTTCTCGTAGCGGTGGCGGTTCCATTCCATGGCGCTTTGGCTTCCACGGCCAACACGTATTAGTGTGCGCAGAGGACGACTCGGTTTGGCTAAGGAAGCAGAAAATAGAGATGCCCCACTTGCCTCGCTGCAAAAAGGGAAGAAACATACTCATTGTAACGAATGGAATCGCATGGCAATGAAAAAGCCGGGTATCTCTTAATATCTCTGCTACTTTTACATGCTCCGAGAACTCTCTAATCAAACCATCCGCTCGCATCAATGACCACTAATTTTGCAGTGGGAAGATGATGTGATCTACAAGATAAACAAATCCCCATAAAATTCTCGAAGGGTGAGATTGGGGTGGGGGTTGTAATCAGATTTTACAGAGAGGAATGCTCTTTTAACACTCCCAATGCTTGCGTAAGGAAATTCGTCAGGCAATGGAAAGCACCACTACTCGCATAAGGGAATTCGTCAGGCAATGGAAAGCGAGACCCAACTTCGTACTTGTTCCCCAAGAAAGCAATACAATAATGGGAGGGGGTCGATTCACTGAGATTGGGGTGGAGTTGAAATCAGATTTTACAGAGAGGAATGGAACTATTATACTCCCACTGCTTGCGTAAGGGAATTCGCTTGTTCCCCAAGCAAGCCATACAAATGGAAGGGAGTCGATTCACTGATTTTTTTTCGAAACAACGGGGATTCAACTTTTGAATGTAGAATCGTAATATAAAAACCTAACAAATTTAAAGGGAACTCGCCAAGTAAGAGAGACCGAGAACGTTGGTACTTGCTCCCCAATTAAGAACCCTCAAGGTTAGTGTTTGGTTTTTTGGTCATTTCATTTATTCAAATATTTAATATTCCGGGTCAATGCTGGGTTAATGGGTTAAAACTTTTAGATGGATACAACTTGAGTTGAGTGGGTTTAATGGTTACCAGCATGTGTTTCTTCGTAAGAGGTTATATATTCAAAACCAGAGGGGGTTAGAGTATGTATGCCTTAGTAGACTTAACAGTCAAATAGTTGCATGGAGGTGGGTTCTTTGTCCCACAAACAAGGGGTCTTATACACCAATTTGGTGTCTTGGCGGTGACCTAGAGATGAGACCCCAATTTGGTGAGGTGGGTCACTTGTCCCACAAACAAGGGGGTATCATACACCAATTTGGTTCTAGTCGTGACCTTAAAATTGGATTATTATTATTATTTTACTAATACTAAATGGGGTCCCTTGTCCCACAAACAAGAGGGTCTCATACACCAATTTGGTGTCTAGGGGTGACCTTAAAATTGGATTATTATTATTATTACTAATATTGAATATAAGGTAAATTCATGATAAATATAAGTAGTCTCTTTTTTTAAGTAAAGTGGAAATTTTCTACTTCCCAAACTAAATATACTTATGGTAAATTGTCCATATTAAATAAAATGAAATTTTTCTACTTCCCAAACCAAATACTTATGATAAATTGCACATAGAAAAATCTGGCACACAGAAGGTTCAAATGTCACACATACAATGAGCTGAAATCATATTCCATCCATATACTAAAACAACTGCCCACAAAATTCTTTGAAGGGTTGGTGGATCCAAAGATTGGGGTCAGTATTGAAAATGGCTTGCCTGTGTGTGGGATGTAATGAGATTTTATAGAGAGGAATGGCACTACCATATTCAATATTCAATTGCTTGCGTGAGGATATTTGTCACCTGGACCCTTGGTACTTGTTCAAGCAATACAAACGAAAGGAAGTGGATTCGCTGGAACATCATTTTTTTCTGAAAGAAGGGGATGGTTAACTGTAGAATAGTCATATGATGGTACTTAATCTATTTGCACTATTAAAAAAAATAGAATTAAACATGATTAATTGTAGAATAGTTTTTTCTTTTTGGTAAACTTCGTAGTACCTTTCTATTTTCAAAAATTTATAGAGCAAGTTGTTGTACATATTCAATCATTTACGGTAGCCTCAACCTGCCCGAAGGAAACCAAGTCTGTTGGCCACTGAAGAGAGTTAAAGGCTAACCAAAACTGAAATTGTTTTTTCCTTCTCGTAACTGCTTTTATCACTTTACTATGTCCATAACATTTACTGCTGAAACAAAAACTATACCTAATATGCGCCAAAAACATGAAAAGAAACTATATACTGATAAAAATTGTCATCCGAAGATTCCACAAGGGTTGGGTCCTTTGCAGTGGAACCCATCAATTCCACTTGCTGCATAGTTTGGAGCTGACGCTAAATTTTCCCAATTCTGGCTTTTGTTTGGATCTGAGCCTTAGTCTTCTCATGAATGTCTTGCTTTATCTGTTGGAGTTCAAAAAACACTTATAAGTTGCCTTTACTAACTTCCATGCTTTCCATTGCCTTTGCCAGGACGCATTTCATTTTCCAATAAGTCTTTACTGTTTACTGAAACAGAGATACACGTCCTCTTGTACTACCCGAGTCAGATATAAAATCCATTTTAGCCTCCTGCTCTTTCAGATCATAATCTTCACCGTCACTTTGTCTCTCCCATCCCTGAATGGTATTTCAGATAGGAACTGAATTTCCAGCCTCATATACAACAGGAATATTCTCTAGGAATTGGTTATTTCTCTTCCTACCTCTTTTACTCAGCCCAACCTTCGGGTTGATTTGTTGTTTCTTCCCTCTGTTTTTTCCTTTAACCATGATGGCCTGGCAGAAAATGTTGCTTAAGACCGTGAATAGGAGCCCTGTGTATAGAGATAGGTCAGTAAGATGAACTGTATGCTTTGTGTGGGATACCTCAGGAATCTCCAGTACCAAGAGAAGTTTATTTGCAGATTTTGTCTCTCCAATCCCTTTCTAGAAACGAGATATGAAAAACCAAAACTGACTATAAATAGTTTTCCACCATTTAGAATTGTTTAACACCCATTGATAGATAGTAATCCAACTACAACCCTCGTCCCTACTACCCATATGAACCCCATAGTACTGAGACAAAATGATGAGATGAACAGAAGCATTTATACCAGTGCTATACCCTTTTTTACTCCAGAAATAGTTCATAAAGGATCGGATTTGATAGCAGACACAAAACATGCAATTAAACAAGCCATGCCTACATGAAATGAATCGAAAATGCAAGTATTTCATATAGACCCGGGCATGGAAGTTATTGCAACTATCCCTATAAACGTAAAGACATTGAAACAGCATTGAGACAGTACCATTCTTACAAAGCCTATTCCTATGAACAACCCACATAAAATTTATCAAAGACTGCGTATGGCAGCAGTGATAGGGCTGCTTGCAGTTTGGCATACACAAAATCGACTGAGAGTTCCAATAGTACATGTAGTCCTGAACAAAAATAAAATACAGACGACCATACAATTTATAGAGATCATTGCAGAGATTGCGACAATGGGACAAGGGAGGGCTACGAAAATAGGGCTCTATCTCCTGACTTACACCCTCTGCCATTATTTTACAATCAGAGAAACAGAAAGACCTGAATTGAGACCAATTCAGATCATAAAAAGCATTGAAATTAACAGAGAGACAGGGAGGACCATCATCATCATTTTGCAGAATGGGAAGAGGTAATGCTAAATGCGAGATGAGAGTCACGATGGCCATAACATACCGATATGTCTTCCACCAGTGATGCCAAATACCTTCCTCCTGTAAGTTCTCCTTCCTGGGGCTAAGCCGAAGACGTTGCATAGAAACAATACCCTTACCAATATGGAAACTCGCCTTATGAAAATTCCTTCCCCGCTCTCGACGCAGTTTCCAAGTTTCCCCCGACAAGTGCTAGACGGCTCCCTTCATGCGTCTTAATGGCAATTCATGGGACGGGACCTGCACCATCATGCTCAAACATTAAACGGGATGGTCCATCAGATTTACGCCACCACATGGCATATTCCGACATCCACCACCTCCAACTTCAGCTTGGCACCCCGATCGGGGTTGAGATCAATCTTTTTCTAAGATAATTTGAAGTGAATGAAGTTCAACATTCCAGGCCTGGTGATGTTGATTTATATCCAGCTGACGACCTTCATTCTTACAAGCTCAATTTGCCAAATAATCAGCAGCCTTGTAACCTTCCCGGCGCACATCTTTGGGAATGATATATCCTATTTGACGAAGGAGTTGTCCAATTTCTTGAATAATTTTGGCTGTTCTACTACTTTTACTAATTTTATCCCATTGAGTACCTTGTTGGATTTTTTGTAATATCCCTGTTGTCATTGTGGAGTCACCTTCTATTCTGATTCTTTGGTAATCTTCCTGAATCACTATTACGAGGCCCTGTTTGACCGCCATTAGCCAGCTTCATTATTTGTGGAAAATCCAATCGGAAATGAATATATTCTGCAAACAGAGCCTTGAGAATTTCTAAATATGCCACCTATCCCTGCCTACCCAGGATTTCCTTTAGAAGCACCATCATAATTTAATTTTAAGAACCCCATTGGAGGTGGTTGAAAAGTTTTTAATATATTCTGTGAAATGGCCTTGAATTTCCATAATGCTAATGCTAGCATTTGTGGCTTTAGATTCAGTTTTGATAGAATTCTTGCCTCCCTAGCATTTATTGCCCAATCCTCATCGAACCAATGTTCTACTAATATTGATTCGCGAATATTTTCCATTATGACCTGCCATATCTGAGCTACTTGCCTCTCTTCACCTCTAAAAATTATGTGGTTTCGTTCTTTCCATATCCCCCAAAGTATGAATCCTATAGATAATCTCCAAGCACAATTGATGACTTCACTTTTATACCCTCCTTTCCGCCAGTTACAGATAGTGACATTGATGTTGGCATTATCCCTATCTGTTTGTTCAAACATCATTTCATTAAGGTGCCAGATTTCATTTGCAAAGTTGCATTTATTAAATAGGTGTTCAATAGTTTCCTCCTCCTTTTTACACATTGTACAGTATTGTTACTGCAATATCCTGTTGATTATTTGATTTCAGATAATAGCCTTCTTCTATTGTGAACATACCTTTTGATCTATAAACCCATCTTAGAATGCCTTCTCCATTTGCAGCTACCAATGCTCTGGTTTTCATTTCTTTTTCAAAATTATTCCATTGAGCCATTTCTGGGGCATTTCTCCATTGTTGTTTTCCTTTCCAAATTCGCCATTGGCTTTCCTCATCACTATTCCAGTAATTGCATCAAGATCTTTTGTTTGGGATATTTGTAAACAGGAAAATTTCACCTAGATCCAGCCGACTGAAAAGTTTCTCTCTTTGTTGCCATGAATCCTCCAAAAAATGTGTTGTTCTACCGCCACGTATTTCCCAGAAACTATGTTGTCTTATTAATTCTCTATTATTAGCTTCTAAATTCCATATATTTGAACCTTGTGGGGTGATGTCTACTTTCAGTTTTCCAACAATTTTTCTTGGCATATCATACTTATTTTCCCAAATACGTTTCCAGATATTTGTGCCTCCTTGTAACCATCTCCACCATAACTTAGCACCCATGACTTGATTGAGGACATAAGGATCACGAAGTCCTAGTCCACCCTTCTTTTTTTTTATGAGTTTCTCCCAAGCTAAGGGTGCCCGTTTCCTCACATCTTGTGCTCCTTGTCAAAGAATTTTTTTGAATAATTTAACCATATTATTGCAAATAGGTTTTGGAGCCGCTCTGCCTCACAATTGATAGATTGGAATTTCTTGAAGAACAGATCTGAGCAGAATGATCCGACTTGGAGTGTTAAGTGCTCTAAAAGCCCAATTCTGAAGATGTTTATGGAGACTATTTAGCAGATCTACCCATCCTGCAACCTTGAGGGAGGAATGATTCATTGGGAATCCCATATATTTCATTGGAAAGGTTCCAATTTTAAATCCCAGATTCCTTGCAAGGAATCGTTGAGTGGCATTATTGACGTTGAAAAATTAAACGTTGGATTTGTCATTATTGATCAAGGTTCCCGAAGCTTCCATACAAATTTTGCAAATTTCCAGAATAGCTTTTGTTTCTGATAAGGAGGTTTGACAGAATAGCATTATATCATCAACGAATTGTTGGTGCGACAAAGTGAGGTTCCTGCCCCATAAATTCAACCCTTTCAGCTGATTTGCCAAAATTTGAGCTTTTATAAGGCGGCCTAGGCCTTCAGCTGCTATGATAAAAAGGAATGGTGATATAGGGTCACCTTGGCGTAAGCCTCGAGTTGCATTGAAGGGCTGGCTTGGTGCTCCATTCACAATGATAGAATAATTCTGAGTTGAGATACATGACAATAACCATTGTTTCCATCTGGCATCGAAGCCAAAAGCTAACAATACTTCCTTCAAATAAGACCAGTTTAAACAATCGTAAGCTTTTACAAGATCCAATTTAATCAACATACCTTTGATTTTTTGAGTTTTCAGAAAGTGCATCGCTTCTTATACCGTTACTATCCCATCCAATATCTTCCTTCCTTTTACAAATCCAGTTTGTTCAAGTGAAATAATGTTAATAACGGAAGCCCGAGGGAGTATCTGACTGAGACTGCTTTGGTATTAAAGTGATAAGCGTTGAATTCAGAGCAGGATATACATTCCTTGTGCACCTATATTCCTCAACCATCTCCCAGATTTCCTACCCCATAAATGACCAGGTAGCTTGATAGAATTCCGTTGTAAAACCATCTGGTATAGGTGCTTTTTGTTTCGGAAGATTTTTAACTACTTCTTCCACCTCCTCAATAGTGATTACTCGCATTAGTGCCAGGTTTTGTTCCCTACTAACTTTAGACGGAATATGAGCAGTCATTCTATGAATATTAGCTTCTCTATTAGGGTTTGGTTCAGTGACCATGTCCTTAAAATGCCTTACCAACATATCTTCCATTTCATTGTGTTGGTAAACTCTGTTGCCATTCTCATCTTTTAATGAAAAGATCCTATTGTGTTGTCTTATTTGAATTAAGGATTTGTGAAAAAAACTTGTGTTTTTCTCTCCTTCTTTTAACCACTGTACACGTGACTTCTGTTTCTAGAGTATTTCTTCCTATTTTCTCCTTTCTTCTAATTCACTGAGTATGTTTCCTTCTTGCGCTGCAAGTGCTTCTATTCGACCATGTAAAATCATCTCCTGTTGGATCTGTTTCATTCTATCTTGAAGGCGGTGCATTGTTGCCTGAATATTGCAAATCAACATTAAGTGCTCTAAATGCCCAATTCTGAAGACGTTTGTGGAGACTATTGAGAAAATCTACCCATCCTGCAACCTTGAGGGAGGAATGATTCGTTGGGAATCCCAGATATTTCATTGGAAAGGTTCCAATTTTAAATCCCAGAGTCCTTGCAAGGAATCGTTGAGTGGCATTATTGATGTTGAAAAAGTAAATGTTGGATTTGTCATTATTGATCAAGGTTCCTGAAGCTTCTATAAAAATTTTGCGAATTGGCAGAATAGCTTTTGTTTCTGATAAGGAGGTTTGAAAGAATAGCATTATATCATCAACGAATTGTTGGTGCGACAGGGTGAGGTTCCTGCCCCATAAATTCAACCCTTTCAGCTGATTTGCCGAAATTTGAGCTTTTATAAGGCGGCCTAGGCCTTCAGCTGCTATGATAAAAAGGAATGGTGATATAGGGTCACCTTGGCATAAGCCTCGAGTTGCATTGAAGGGCTGGCTTGGTGCTCCATTCACAATGATAAAATAATTTGGGGTTGAGATACATGACGATAACCACTATGTCCATCTAGCATTGAAGCCAAAAGCTAACAATAATTCCTTCAAATAATACCAGTTTCAACAATCGTATGCTTTTACAAGATCCAATTTAATCAACATACCTTTGATTTTTTAAGTTTTCAAAGAGTGCATCGCTTCTTGTACCATTACTATCCCATCAAATATCTTCCTTCCTTTTACAAATCCAGTTTGTTCAAGTGAAATAATGTTAAGAAGAATTGGCTTCAGCCGGTTGACCATTATTGTTGAGAGAATTTTTTAAATAACATTACACAAAGCTATAGGACGGAAGCCCGAGGGAGTATCTAGCTGAGACTACTTTGGTATTAAAGTGATAAGTGTTATATTCAGAGCAGGATATACATTCCTTGTGCGCCTAGATTCCTCAACCATCTCCTAGATTTCCTGCCCCATAAATGACCAGGTAGCTTGATAGAATTCCATTGTAAAACCATTTGGTCTAGGTGATTTTTGTTTCAGAATATTTTTAACTACTTCTTCCACCTCCTCCATAGTGATTACTCGCATTAGTGCCAGGTTTTGTACCCTACTAGCTTTAGACGGAATATGAGCAGTGATTATCCGAATATTAGCTTCTCTATTAGGGTTTGGTTCAATGACCATGTCCTTAAAATGCCTTACCAACATATCTTCCATTTCATTGTGTTGGTAAACTCTGTTGCCATTCCCATCTTTTAATGAAAAGATCCTATTGTGTTGTCTTATTTGAATTAAGGATTTGTGAAAAAAGCTTGTGTTTTTCTCTCCTTCTTTTAACCACTGTACACATGACTTCTGTTTCCAGAGTATTTCTTCTTGTTTTCTCCTTTCTTATAATTCACTGAGTATGTTTCCTTCTTGCGTTGCAATTGCTTATGCTCGACCATATAAAATCATCTCCTGTTGGATCTACTTCATTCTATCTTGAAGGCGGTGCATTGTTGCCTGAATATTGCCAAATTGAGTTTTATTCCAGGTTTTGATTTCTGTTTTTAATTGTTTCAGATGCAATTGGAATGTATGCATTCTATTCCTCCCCTGTAAACTTATGGATTGCCACCATTGTTTTACTTTTTCTATAAATTTTGGATCCCTTAACCAAAATAATTCAAATCGAAAGGGTCTATTCTTAGGAGCTTCTTTAATATTGATTTCCAATCTGATAGGCCAGTGATCTGATCCTAGAGCTGGCAAGATTGCAGCTTCATAGTAGACATCTAGACTCACCAAATCTTCAGATACTAAAAATCTATCAAGTCTCGATGCTATCTGATGGGTTTCCCCCCTTTGGTTGTTCCAGGTAAAAACACCATTTACAGTAGGGATATCTACAAGTTTAAGGTACGTTAAGAGGTCTCTAAAAGACTCCATTTTCGGTTCTTCTCGTCTGAGGCCTCCTTTCTTTTCTGTGAGATTCAATATCAAATTAAATTCTCCACCTATAATCCAATATTTTTCATTGTGCAAAGATCTTAAAGTTTTAATACTATTTAGGAAATTTTCTCTCTCTCCTTGGATATGAGGTCCATAAACTGTCATGATCAGTAATATCTCCTTAATTCCCACATGTATGAACCGTCCTGACAAGCTACAAGGCAGTCCTATCCAATCATCTGCTTCTACTTCCGTCAGATTCCATATTATTTCTATACCACCTATTGTACCTCTAGCATCAATAGCCATAACTTCATAATGAGGTTTAAAAGATTGTAGAATTGCTTCTAGTTTAACTGCTAAGACCTTTGTTTCTTGAATTAGCATTATTTCTAGTTTTTCTATTTTTAATTTTTATTTTAGGTGTCTTTGTTTTCCTTGGTTATTTAAGCCTCTTATATTCCAAGAGAGTATTTTCATTGGAAAACTTTTGGTGTTGGTTGGAATACCGTTGTTAACGACATTACCTTCTCTGTATTTATCAACATTTCACCCACTAGTTGAATTGATTCATGCAAAGTTCTTCTACCTTTTTTCTTACTGGGTTTTGTTTGAGGATTATGGACCTTATTTGAATTGGAGTCTAAAGAACTTACTTGCTTTTTGGTCTACGATGTTAGATAATGTTCAAAAGTCTCTTTGTACAATGTCTTCTAGTCTTCTGGTATGAATATATCATCCAAGTTCCTCCATTCATGCAATGGATGTTTCATTACCTGTTCCTCCGCACTTCAATCTTCTTTCTACGATTCTATCTCCATTGTCGTTTGTTCCTCTCATGTTTGCTCCGCTACCGCTTTTCTCTTTATTGCTATATTTTTTTGAGGAATGGATTCCGAACTAGGAATAGACATCTCATCCATTTCTTTCAACGATTTGCCTTCTTCTTGCAAAATTTCATAATGATTTTGGGATTGACGTTGTTTATTAGCATTCGTCTAATTTATCTGCGTCCTAGTAGTTTTATTTTTTCTACTGACAGTTACAAAACCCTCCTCCATTTCTTGGCTTGTTTCTTTATTTATTGGGGCCTTTCCTGGTTGTTTTTTCTGCAACATTATGTGGACAGGTCTTATATAGGTGGCCCATCGACAGCAACGAAATGGGATATGCTCATAGTCCAATGTTTGTTTCCAGATCTTGCCTTCGTATTCAAGCTCTATTGATTCAGGAAGTGGTTCCGAGATATTCATATAAACACAAATACGAGCAAAGGATGTGTATCTTCCTCGGCATGTGGTCTCTGCTATTTTCACAAAACTTCCTAAAGAATTCCCGATCCCTTCTAAAATATTTGGGTCCCAAAAATCCATGGGTAAAGCAAATAATCTAACCTAGACTGGTGTAGCCAAAAAATGTTCCTCATCAAGGTTATAACATTCTTCCCATTGCCTGAGGAATAGGCCTGCATTATTAAAAAAATATGGGCCTCCTTCAAATATTCTTTCTTTATCCAATAAATTTGTAAAGATAACTGTAAAAAAATCCTCTTGGGCCAAACTTAAGATCCAAATGACCTTTTGGTTGCCATTTAGTCTAAATCCACTTCATTAAATCTTTTTTAGTTGGCCAAATACCAATAAATTTACATATTAATGCGTGATCTTTCATACAAACTCTATATTCATCCAGTTTATTTGGTGGTATGACAAACTTGGGTTTCTTCAATGCCCGAGGAAGACATTGCTCCCTGATTTTTGCTTGCCATTCCACTCCTAAAACCGGCCCTCCTTTCTGACTTCCTCCTCCTGGCATATTTTTGGATCTGCTGCTCCGCTCACCTGCTGTTATGTTTCGGTAGGAGGGAGTCGGCCCCCCACCCGAGGCCGCCGCCATGCTGCCCTCCATTCTCCTCTGTCTGCTGGTGCCTGTTCGTGCGCTCTAACAGAACCTGCAAGGCGTTAAACCTCCTCCCAGTGCGACCGTTACAAGGTGTTTGTTGTTTCTTGGAGCTCCGTCTCCATCTCTATTCCCAGTCTGCTAACTAACAATACCATAACCTTGTAGAATAGTTATATGGTGGTATTTAATTTATTTCTACTATAAAAAGCAGGTTTAAACATTCTCTTTAACTGTAGAATGTCATATGATGGTATTTAATCCATTTCCACCATTAAAAAACATGATTAAGTATAGAATAGTCATGTGGTAGTACTTAATCCATTTTTACCATTAAAAAAAACAGGGTTAAGCACTCAGTTTCACTGTATATAGTGGTACTTCACTGTATATGGTGGTACTTAATCCATTTCCACCATAAAAAAAACAGGATTACTCCGTTTAACTGTATATGGTGGTACTTAATCCATTTCCACCATAAAAAAAACAGGATTAAGCACTTTGTTTAACTGTATATGGTGGTACTTAATCTATTTCCACCGTAAAAATACAAGTTTAAGCATGCACTAGTTACGTGTTTGAATGAAGACCAAGACATACATCCTCTACCCGCGAGTTTGAGCCTATAATTTATTAAGAGAAACACATGCTCTTAACCACTATGCCCATTGTATCTTGTGCCTATAGCTTATTAAGAAAAATACATGTTCTCAACCAGTATGCCCATTATAACTTGTGTTTGTTATGAGAGATTCATTTGTTTAAAAATTTAATATTCCAAATCAATAAAATAAAACTATGAGATAGAAATTTACAATATAAATATCTCATACTGAATATAAATCAATGCAGGCACATCCCAAAATCCGGTACACGAGAATATTCAAATGTTATAAATGGAGTTAGTTGGAATCATATTATCCATCTACGCGTTGACTACAGTTTTGTCGATGGTTTAGCTTCGCGAAACTTCTCTTGAGTTTCCAGCTTTAATGCAACGCCGAAATTCTGGCCAATCAGCCATTCAATAAACTTAATTTTAAATTGGTAATTGGTGTTTTGGTTTTTTTAATTGAATTTTCAATCGGTAATGAGTGGTGTGTTATGTATTTTTTTAATTGAAATTTAGTTATAATATAATTGGGGTGAAATTTTATTGTTTTTAATTATTTGAAATGTATCTTTAAAAATAATTTTGATAGATGAAATTTTTATGATATTTAATATATATAAATATAAATTTATTATTATAATATTTTTTTATTAAATTTGAAAAGATAAAAAAAAACATATAGGATTTAGATTACCGTTTTTAAATTTAGCTTGTCAAGGATTTTCTTAGACATATCAATGAAACAATAAGCCAGTATTCAACCATAAAGACGACTCAGTTGAGAATAGTATAAATGTTTAAAGTTTTTATTTATTTATTTTATATTTTTTAATTAATTGGATTCAAATTTTAATATACGAAATATCACATTATTATTATTGGATATCCAATTGGTTAGTGTAGCTGTTCTTGTTATTTTATTGTGACTTCAATGAGAGGTGATTTAAAATTCAAAATAAGACCTAGAGTGTAAAATAATTTTAAATTAATATAATAATAAAATATTCAATTAAAAACATATAATTAAATTTAAAAAAATACAAGCCTTATATTTTTAACTAAAATAATAACAAAATTTTACTTAAAATTAATTTATAATATTTTATTGTTAAAAATATAATATATTTTTAAAGTAAAAAATTATAAATTAATTTTAAAAGGGAAAAATATAAGTCAACATTAACATAAATTTAAATTTATGTTTGAGTTAGAATTGAAAATAAAAGAAAAGATTGGAACATGGAAGATTTGAGAGTTGAAGATCAATGTTGTTAGACAAAATATTTCTCAAAACAATTTGGGATATTTTCTATCTTTTATATAATTATTTTATTTAATTAGAATGAGAATTTTGTATTTATATCCAAGTTTGCTCATGGATTGCAACAAATGCATACATCATGTAGTATATAGCTATATCTTTCAAAAATCAGATAGTTGTGTGGGTCATTTGCTCATATCCTTCCTATGACGAGGCCAAATAGTGTTATAGTAATAGTCTCCCAAATCCAACTTAGCCTCTGAATATGGGGAATATCCAATTTTGATGCCATAGCTGATGCGATTTTGTGCTTCATTGGCTTATGCTTCCTTTTCCTCGATGGCAAGTTGAAAGAACGCCTTGCTCGTTGCTTTCACTCGAGCAATAATAGAGTTAGGGATGCCATGATTTATTATTTGGAAAAAAATCTCAATTCTTTGCAGCCCTTGAAATTTGTGCAGTGATGATGTCATATCCTCATAGGAGAGATATGAGAAAATGGCACACACAACTATATGGTTGATTTTCATATTGAGACAATCATTGTCAAAATGCGACATTGGTTGATTTTCATATTGAGAAAATATTTGTCACAATGAGACGTTGCACCATTGTTGTGCAGAAAATGACAACAGGAAATGTTGAAAATGGCACCAAGAAAGATTTTAATTTAATTTTCCCTTGAATTAAATTAGAATAAAATTGTAATTCCACATCACATAACAACTTATACAAGTTAACTAAGTTATTTTGACTTACTTAGTTCAGTTAATTCGATTTAGGGGCCTAACTTGAGTCATGTATAGTGGTTCCTGGTTCACTATTTTTTTCACTCTCTTTCAACATTTTCTATCTTATCGTCAATGTTATGAGGAATATCTCTCTCTGTTTACATTGCAAAATATTCTTCAGATTAGTTCATCAAATAAAAATTAAGTTTCACAATACATTAGTTAAATTTTAAATATCATTTATAATATTTACATTTACATAACTGCTTCAACTTCTAGTTGAGGTTGATTTTCCCTTTCAATATTTGAGCATTCTTCTCTCCTTTTTTTACGATATTCTCTCACGTATTCTCTACGAGCCCCAGTTTTTTTTGTTCAATCATATTTTCTATTGCAATTTATTTTATTTCCCATGATAATTTAGTATGAAGCTCAAAACATTTCCTTCAAAATCCTGCAAAAAAAACTCACTATCAAAATTTAAACAAAATCTCACTTCAAAAAATCATCACAAAAGATTTAATTTCAAAAAATCCTAGTTTAAAAGTTTTGCACAAAAGACATACTTCAACCCAAAACACTTACTTAAAAAAAAAAATCGCTTTAAAAATTCCGCCAAAAAAATGTCTTTTAAAAATAAAGCTCAAAATATTTCCTTCAAAGTCCTGCAAAAAAACCTCACTTTAAATATTTAGACAAAAACTCACTTTAAAAAATCATTATAAAAGGTTTACTTCAACCCAAAACACTTACTCTAAATAAATGTCACTTTAAAAAGTACCCCCAAAAATGTCCTTTGAAAATTCAGCCCATAAATCCTTTGAAAATTCAGGCAAAAAAATTTCCTTCGTAAATTCAGCCCAAAAAATTTTCTTTCAAAATTCAGCCCAAAAAATTTCCTTTGCAAATTCAGTCCAAATGAAAATGTGAAGTTGGGTTAAACTTTTTTCTATTTTTTGAGAAAAAAATCATTTTTAGAAGTTCTTCAACTTTCTACAAACCAAAACAATTTTTGTATTGAGAATTTCATTTTACGATAAAAATAAAACTTGTCAAAAATTTTATTAGCTTTCTATTACTTATATTTTGGAATTTTTTTACTCACATTTGATATATGAACTTAACAATTATTTGAGTGTGTGTTCTTTAACAATCAAGGGAGACATAAAAATTCATGTTGAGAAGCGATGGTGTATTCCTTGATAAATTGGTGTTTTTGAGAAAAAAAATGTGTTGCAACAATCTAGACAGATTTACTTCTGTATCGTTATATTTACGAAACCAACTGATGCATATCATAATTACTAGAATTTTTGGAACTTAACCAATATGAAAAAATTGCATATTTTGAATATGTTTCGGTCAGGGTTAAGTTTCTCAACATATTAGTTACAAACTAAAAATCTAAAAACCACCCATTATAGATGACGAACCAATGTAATGCACCATAAATTTTCAATTTTTTTTGTAGTGTATTTTGGGAGATACAAAATTTTGATTTCACTTAATCATAATGACCTTCAGAAATTTTTTGCACCCATTTTATTACAAAATTAGTAAATATCTATGGAATTCCATAAAAGATATATCTCCTGAAAGTAGATTGAATTCTGCAAATTCTAGTCTTGGTTCTGAAAGTTAATTCATAAAATTTGATGGAGTTTAACCATTCGAAGTTGAGGACATGTGTTCAGAGTCGAGTTGCAGCGGAGTTGCAGACTTTTTAGTTCGGTCAAACTTTTGTAGTAGTTCGACCGAACATTTTCACCGCCCCATCTCGTTAATTTTAATATTAAACAAAGTTCGGCCGAACTTTGTTTAATATTTCAGTCGAAATTTTGATTACAAATTCCATCAGTCGAATAAAATTCGATAAAGCCCCTCTAGAAAAACAAATTTCGCAACTCTATAAATAGCTTAAAACAGAAACATTATTTTCGCACATTTATTCGGACTACTTTTTTATGAGCCCTAGTTGAGTTTATTTCAAGTTGTAATTAATTAATTCTGTTTATTTGAGTTAAAGTGAGTTTAACCAATGAGATGTCTAGTAGTGAGTTGTCTACTCTATGATCACTCGGTTAATTGATAAATCATCCATAAATAACTCATGCATGTGTGATATATGAGATACCAAGTTGAGATTAGAGTTCAAGGGTAGTGTATTATTAGTTGTATAATTATTTAGGTTGTACATATGGTGCATGTAGTCAGAGAAAGAGCCTAAAGTAACTACACAATACAATGGAAGAAAAATCCTATTAAATAGGGGCACAATTCCTCATTGAATAGCACAAGGAAGTAGGAGCTTGGAAGGCTAGGAAATTGGCTAAGTGTACGCTAGAGTCAGTTTAGGATGTAGTGAGACAGATAGAGATAGTGCAGAGGTTTCTTAGGCTTGAGAAAATCATTGTAATATTCTCTTATTTTCTGACAGATGTGATATTTAGATAATGTGGTTTTTAGTTGTGGATTTCCCTAGGAAATCATTGTGTAATGTTTTAATTGAATCATTTCCCTTTTATGCTTCATGATTTCACGATTTTTTAAAGTGGTTTCCGCAATCGGTAGAGTAGATTCAAGTCTATTGTTTTAGAAAATTACAATTAACAATTTTAATCTACGTGGATTTTGTGCATGGTCTGAGAATAAATCATAATAGAAGAGAAGAATTCAAAGTTGTCTTTGCATTTTGATGGAGCTCTAGTTCAGGGCAGATCCAAAAGGCATTATGTTCAGAATTCTTAATGGATCTATAAGGCTTCTAGTGGTAAGATCAGTGAGCTAATGTTTAGTGATACAAAAAGGACTTGTGATCATTGATATCGGCAGATTGAGGAGAAAAGGGATTTCCCGGAGGGAGATCAAAACTCAGAGTGAGTCTAGTTTTAGAGGGAGCAACCCTATTGAAGCTAGTACTTCAGGATCTGGGGAGATCAGACTCATCATTTCAGTAGTTACAATAGCAGTGTGGAAGCAACAACATAGCCATAGTAGTAGCATATGAGCAAATCATTTTTCACCATGCATGCATCTATACCTCCTGGAGTGAGGTGGGGCGATGTAGATCCTTAGTCCAAGAGTGCAGAAATTTGGGTAGGGTTCATTGAGGTGTTTTTGACTCATGGATCATTATCTTGCTACGGGGGGCCACAGTATTTAGTAGCAGGAGGATGAGTGTCAGTCAGATACTGAGGAGTGCAGAGCAGTGTTGACAACAGAGCAGGAGGCTCAGTAGCAGAGTCAGCAACAACATAGTTTTCCCAATAGATATTTGCAAACACAGTTGATACAGATTTTTTTTTTTATGAATTTCAGCTGTAGATGTTGCAGTAGAAACAACAACAGTGAGAAGTGTTGCATGTAGAACATTCAAAAGGTATGAGATCGAGATAGAGTTGAATTCATTTCTTATTGAGAGCGAATGTTGAAATTGGAAACAAGAAATGTTGAAAATGGCACCAAGAAATATTATAATTTAATTTTCCCTCAGGGGTCTAACTTGAGTCATGTAGAGTGGTTCCTACTTTTTATTATCCCTGGTTGAGTTTATTTTGAGTTGTAATTAGTTAATTCATTTTTTCTGAGTTAAAGTCAGTTTAACTAGTGAGAGGTCTAGCACTGAGTTGTATACTCTATGATCAATTAGTTAACTGATAAATTAGCCATAAATAACTCATGTATGTATGATCTACGAGTTACCCAGTTGAAATTGGGGTTCAAGGGTAGTGTAATATTAGCTGTATAATTATTCGGGTTGTACAAATGGTGCACGTAATCAGAGGAAGAGCCTAAATAAACTGCACAATCCAATGGAGGAAAATTCCTATTAAATAGGGGCGTAATTCCTCACTGAATAATGCAAGGAAGCAAGATCTTGGAAGGCTAGGAAATAGGCTAAGAGTTGGCCATAGTCAGTCTTGAAAGCAGTGAGATAGATAGAGATAGTGCAGAGGTTTCTCAAGCTTAAGAAAAGCATTGTAATCTTCTAATATTGTAACACCCTCTTCCCACATCTACCCAAGTAACCTGCCAATCGGGGTAAACATGTGATGAGAGGCTACTAATATGATATTCAACCTCCTAAATTACCTTAAGGAATTGGAACCAACATAAACACAACAAACACATCTTACACAACATCAACAACACCTCCATGAGGTAAACCACCCTCTCAGACCCCTGAAACTTGAAGGGGGACTGAATGGTGACCCTCTTGAGCCTTAGCCGCGAACATATAAGGGAAAGGGAGTGGCTAGAAACCTATAGCAACCGGCATGCCATGGCAAGGCCGCAGTCAGGGCCCCAAAAGGTCAATTTTGTGCCTGCAGCTACGAGATTCGTGCCACATATTTAGCCCCTGAGCCCAGGTCACTACCCCAAACTTCCTGTAACTTCAAGAGAGGATAAATAAAATTAAAAAATAATACATGGAAGCAATCACATCATCAGGAACTCATCTGACCCCACCTCACCATGACAGGAATTTCATCAAACATGTCACAAACATTGCATCTACAAGTATAAACAACATATTTAAACATGGGGTCTCTTACTTATCTGAGAATAGATAAGAAGCATTTACCCCCCACATCATAATTAAAATACATTCTATTTGACAATAGATACATTTTGTATTCATTTATATGTAAAAACATAGATAAATCCATACATCATCATTGATCGAATACATGCTTATAACCAACATAATAACAACATAAATACAATGGATACAACAACAATAAAATCCATACATGAACTAATAAATTTGCATAATGAATACCAGAGGAATGAGCTCTTCATTACTGAATGTAAAAACCAATAAGAGATTGGACTTCCACGTTCCACCGTACCATAGATTGGTTGAGCCAAGTCTCACTTCAGCCAATCACCCCCGTGCCATATTCCAAGCATGAATGTGGGACTTTATCAAACACATCATTCAACACCAAACCAGGACTCTAGAGACCAAATTCTCTCAACCCCAAACCAATGATTTCACCTCATAGTTGGACACCAGTAATCATCATAGATTGGTATCTATCCAAACTGTTCCAGGGCTCTAGAGTATTTTTTCCAACCAGGGCTTCCAAGACTAGTAACTCAACCCAAACTGTTACAGGGCTTCTAGAGCGTTTGTCTGACCAGGGCTTTCAGGACTAATAACTCAATCCGCCTAGGGCTTTCATAGAATTTATCCAACCAAGTCTTCCAGGACTAGTAACTCAACCCACAACTAAAGGAATCATGAGAACCAACCAGAAAACAATCAATGGAAATAAACTCACAACACCATGGTTGTCTAGGAAATGGAAAGGCTAGGAAAATCCACATGTATACCCATGCATTCCAAATTAGTGGGGAAAACATACATGCAACTCGGTACCTATAATAAAATATTGTTGTAGTTGTTGATCCCGATGTCCACTTGTTCTTTCCTGCTCTTCCTTTGCATTCTTTCTCCAAATCACCAAGTATCCACACTCTCCAAGAGTGCTCCCAGAAAAGTCTCAGTGTCCAAGAGTATGAGAGAGAGAGAGAGAGAGAGAGAGAATAATGAGAGCTCCAAAATTGAACTGAACACATCTTGATCCAAAAGCTTACCCACTGATCCTCATAAGCTTTTTTATTAATGATGCCTCTATTTTCTTCATTTTCCATTATTTTCCTTCATTTTTCTCCTCACATGCAACCTGTTACCTTTCACCTTCATTTTCTCCTAATTTCCATTATTTTCATAAATAAATGTCGATAAATGCCACTTTATGCCATTGTTACAAGCACCCAATGCCTTCTCTTCAACCACATACACATATACATAGCGTACATCACAACAAGTACATCCACATATGACATACAACACCATACAATACATGCACCCACACCAGCATACGACAGATACACCTACACCCAACGTACAATACAACACAATACATATGCCTACATCGACATACAACACATACACCTACACCTGGAGTACAATGCAACATAATACATACACCTACATCTGATGTACAACACAACACAATACATATACATATACAGAGTACAACACAATGAATACAAATGTCACAATACCACGAAACTCCATGCACACACATAGTACCACATGCCTGCAACACAACATGTACGACATGCACACAATACCACATGTACGCAACACCACATTCATGACATGTACACCACACCACATGTACACAACATCACATGCAAGAAATGTACACGACACCACTTGCACACAACACCGCATGTACAACATGTACACAACACCATATGTACAATCATGCACACAACACCAAAGTACATAGCACCATATGTACATCACGCACACAACGCCATATGTAGATAGTACTGCATATTCAACATGCACATAACACCATACGTACACATCACCTCATATCCAACATGCGCACAACACCATATGCACAGAAAACCACACATCCAACATGCACACAGTACGATATGTACACAACACTGTATATCTCACATGTACATAGCACCATATATACCTAGCACAACATATGAAATATACACACAACACTATATATAATAGGCATATAACATCATATGTACACAATACTACATTTGCAACATTACACATCACCATAGGTAGATTCACTGAATATACAACATGAAAAACATATACACAACAATAGTACTGCACATTCTTAGACCACACACTATAGAAAATCTAACAACGAGATTCAAATTGATCTTATAATGTACTAAAACAAGATATTGAATCCTTATACAGTTTTCATAAACAAAAGAGGATCACACAATCACATAACAAGTGGGAGAAAGAAATAATCAATAGCACAACACAAGATGTATATGGGGAAAGCACACTGCCTAAAACCCCGTTATATGTATACTGTGTAAAGTCAAGGATCATGAAACAATATAATGCTTTCTCTCTCAAGATAAACTCCTACACTCTGCCAACTGTCTCACTCTGATCTAGGAAAAATCGGACAAATAATTAGCCAATTCTCTACCTATACTCAACCTTCCTTGATCACGCATTCCTTGAGGAATTAAGTCCCTATTAAATAGGAACATCCATTTCCTTGATTGTGAAATCCTTCCTAGGCCTCCAATTGACTCTATAACTGACCTGCACAATTTTCTAATTATACAACTGATATTTATCATCCCTTTAAACTCAGTCTCAACTGGGTCTTCCTTAGAACTGAAAAGAAATAACTATTTATAGTGAATTATCAGTTAAGTGATTGATCATTACTTGTGAATTAAATCAGATTTAATTCACTTGACCTCTCACTAACTCAACACTCAGTTAGAACTAGTTAAACTGATTTTAACTCAATTTATTGAGTTAACTAATTACAAATCACAAATAATTGTAACTGGACCCACCTTAAATCATGGGAAAACTCTAAATGCATTCTCTCTTACCCTCAACTTGAATTTCCTAATCTAACTTAGTCATTCTGACTTAGTTAACTAATACAAGTTGTCATGAGATGATATTACAATTTATGTTCCAATTTAATCAAGGGAAAATTAAATGAGAAGCCCTGCTTTGTGGTGTCATTTCAACACTCCCTCTCAACAAGAGAGGGATTATCTACTACCTCGATCATGTCTCTGTCTAATTCTATTTTTCTTCTTTCCAACGCTTTTGTCAAGATGTCTACATCCTGCTCCTCCGTGGGAATGTACTCCAATGACATAACCCACCTCTAAACACAATATCTAATATGGTGATACCGAATATCAATATGCTTGGACCTGTCATGGAATACTAGATTTACCGAGAGTTTGATGCAACTCTGGTTATAAAAAATTATCACTATCAGATCCATTTGTTGACCAAACAAACCAACAAGTGTCTTCCTCATCCAAATGGCCTCACATGTTGCCTGACTGGCTGCCATGTACTCTGCCTCTGCTGAACTGAATGCAACTAATCTTTGTTTCCTCCTATACCAAGAAACTGTTGTTGATTCTATACTAAAGATTCCCCCTGATGTGTTCTTCTAGTCAGATGGACTCCTTGCCCAATCTGCATCAGTGAATCCTTGAAGCTTCACTCCCTTTGTCCATATGTACCATAATCCATACTCTGTAGTTCCCTTGATATATCTCAACACATGCTTCCATACCTTCCAAAAGATCTTGGTCGGCTTAACCATAGCTTCGCTCAGCTGGTTAACTGCATAGCATATGTCGGGTCGTGTGTTCACCAAATACATGGGTGAACCTACAAACTTCCTGTAAACAGTAACATCCACTACTTCACCCGAAGTAGCATCCCCCTTCCTCCAGTTTCCTGCAAGAGTAGTCTCCATGGGTTTGCTTCCCTCCATGTGGAACTTCCTCAGAATATCCTTGGCATGATTTCCCTCATATACAAATAGCTCCCCATCTCTTTGCCATATTTCCAATCCATGTAAATAGTGCAAGAGCCCCATGTCCTTTATCTCAAATTCTCTTGCAAGATACTCTTTGCAAGACTTTATGAGTCGCCCATCATCTGTCAGTATCAGATCATCAAAATAAAGTACAATAATCAAAAGCTTACCATCAACCACAATACGATATAAGTTTGCATTTGCTTCACTCTTGGTGAAGCCCAACCCGGTGAAATAATTGTCAATCTTGGTGTACCAAGCATGGGATGCTTGATTCATCCCATACAGTGCTCTCTTGATTCTGCACACATGTGACTCCCTATCTAAGGTCTCAAAACCTTCTGGTTTCTCAATGTACACTTATTCTTCAATAAATCCGTTGAGAAAGGTTTATTTACATCCATCTGATGTATCTTCCATCCCATCTACGCTGAGAGTGCAAGGGTGGATCTAATAGATGAGTACCTTGCGACTGGTGCAAAAGTATCATCATAGTCAATCCCCACCACCTGAGAGAAACCTCTAGCCACAATCTATCCTTGTGTTTCTCCACACTCCCATCTATTTCCTGCTTCACCTTGTATACCGATCTAGATCCTAACACTGACTTCCCCACTGGTCTTGGGACAGCTTCCCATGAATTTTTTCTAATAATGGAGTCATACTCCTCAACCATGGCATTAACCCACACTGCTTCTGCACTACTTCCTCAAAATAGGATGGTTCTGTCACAATACCTTCACTCATAAGAGCCATGTATCCAGTGTACCGCTCTAGGGACCTTCTCAACCTGCACTGTGATGTGGGTGCTCCCACATTATCTCTCGCATCCAACAATAATTTGTCAGCCTCTTTGGTGCACTTCCTTCCATCTTTGGTGGATGGCTCTGCATGAGTGGTTTCTACTGCTCTCTAATCCTCTGCTTGTGGCTGCTCCACATCCTGAGGTTCATCCTTTGGAGCTAAGAGCTCCTCAACTGCATGAAACTCAAGCTCCCTCTAAAGGGACAATTGCATGGCTTTTTCTTCATCAAATTTCACATCTATTCTGACTATTGTCATCCTGTGTGCTGGAAAGTACACCCGATAGTTGTGAGGTGGATCAGAGTACCCCACAAATATCCCCAACTCTTCTATTGGCTCTAGCTTCTTCCTAGCATCTTTGGTCACATGGAAATAAACATATGAACCAAAAATTTTAAAATACGACACATCCACTCTCTCACCTAAAAAATCCTCCTCTGGTATACTCATCCCAAGTATTCGATGAGACTTATTTTCTGCACAAATACTGCTATATTGCATGCTTTCACCCATAGATGCAACGATAGGCCCTGATCATGCAATATATCTCATGTTTCTCCCACAATCGTTATGTTCTTTCTTTTTGCAACCCCATTCTATTGTGGGTTATGAGGTGCAATAAAATCTCTTCGAATTCCTTCTGAGGCACATAAGTTATTGAATTCGTTAGAGATGCATTATCCACCACTGTCGTTACTCGAAGCCTTCACCTTCTTCCTTGTATCTTTCTCGACAAGTTCCTTAAACTCACAAAACTTGGAGAATGTCTGATCTATCTTCTGCATGAAGAAAATCCAACATTTTATTGAAAAATCATCAACAAAAATCACATAATATATGTGCTTTGCTGTGGAAGATTCTGAGAATGGTCCACACACGTCTGAGTGAACTCTCTCAAGGATTTACGTTGCTCAAATTTCCTTATCGTGAAATGTGGCCTTTGTATAATTCCCCATGGTACACCCTTTTCATGTGTCTCTCTATGCAAGTGTACCCTTTGGAAGCCCTGTAGAAATATGCTGCATGATTCTCAAAGCGTTTTGGTGTAGATGGCCCAACCTCTTGTGCCATAACTCATCGATGTCTCGGCTCTCCACCTTCTCTAAATTCCTACTCAATGTTTCAAAGTCATCTACATAAATTTTATAGAGGTTCTTCACTCGAACCCCAATATTTTTTGCTTGTTCGGCTTTTTGATGAAGGAACGCCTTTCATTCATTGAAAATCACATCATATCCATGATCTTCCAACATAGAAAAAAAAACAAAATTCTTCTTTAAATTAGGTACATGCATGACATATTTTGGTATTACGGGTTTTTGTGACTCTCTCTAAAAGGTAAATGTACCAATACTAGTAGCACTATACCTCTCGTCACCACCCATCTCGATGTGCATTTGGAGATCCTTCTACTCCAATCTAGTGAAGAATTCTTTGTTATCGTTCATGTGGAATGAGGCTCCACTATTCAAGTACCCCGCAGATCCCATCACCGATGACACCATGCATGCGATGAGGGTGTATTACAACTCAAACTGTGAAGCCAATGCTTCACCGGCTGCTCCTCTTGAGGCATTTTTGTTGTTCTTATTTTGTAGACAATTTGTGGCATAGTGTCCATGCTCATGATAGTTGTAAATTTTCACCTTTGACAAGTCTCGCTTCTTTCCTGCCTTACTGGTCTCAAATTTTGAATGGGACGCCTTCCCTTTTCCTTTCTTCTCCTTTCCATCCAAGTCACAATTCTCCTCATCATCATTCTTTGATGAGGATCCATCTCTAGTGCTCTGCCAAATTTCTTATTGTGCCAAAACAAACCATAGTCGCTCCCAATCCAACAACTTCTCCCTCCCATTAACAGATTCCTGATAGCTATTCCAGCTCTTGGGAAGTCCTAGAAGAGCTAAGCTCACCAAATCATCATCAAAAACAATTATCCCAACACTTCCAAGCTCATCTCGACATTGAGTGAACTTGGTCAAGTATTTATGGATCATGTCACCCTTCTCTGTTTGGATCTTCCTGAGCTTGTATTTCAGCATCGGCTTCCTGTGCTCGATGTTATTATGATAGAGATATGTCAAGGCCTTCCACATTTCATATGGATTCGCCTTCCCGTGGAGACTCGAGACAATATGGTCTCGAACTCCCTCTAACAAGATCCTCCTCACCTTTTCTACATTCTTCTTCCATGCATCAAGAAGTTGAGCATTTGTTGTTGCGCATTGCGAGACATTAGTATCTATGAAAGCCTTCAGTCCATTGTCCTCAAGCACTGCCTCCATTTTTTCCTTCCATGCAATAATTCAAATTTCCCTCGAGTGCATTATTGAGTCTCAAGCCATTGAAATACATCTTGATCTGCTCCTAGAAACCGAAGGATAAATCTACAAATTCAAACCCGATAAAAAAAATTTGTTCTTCTCTTCTTATTGTGATTCCTAGCACTCTGATACCATGTATAAAATCTAATAATTGGATTCAAACTAATCTTATAATGTACTAAACCAAGATATTGAATCCTTCTATAGTTTGCGGAAACAAAACACGATCACACATTCACATAACAAGTGAGAGAAAGAAATAATCAATTGCGCAACACAAGATGTACTTGTGGAAAGTACACTTCCTAAAACCCTGCTATTTATATATTGTATAAAGTCAAGGATAATGAAACAATACAATGCTTTCTCTCTCAAGAGAAACTCCTACACTCTGCCAACTGTCTCACTCCGATCTAGGAAAAATCGAACAAATACTTAGCCAATTCTCTGCCTCTACTCAACCTGCCTTGCTCACACATTCCTTGAGGAATTAAATCCCTATTAAATAGGAAAATCCATTGCCTTGATTGTGTAATCCTTCCTAGGCCTCCAACTGACTCTATAACTAACCTACACAATTTTCTAATTATACAACTGATAGTTACCATCCCTTTAACCTCAGTCTCAACTGGGTCTTCCTTAGAACGGACATGCAAAAAATATTTATATTGAATTATCGGTTAACTGATTGATCACTACTTGTGAATTAAATTAGATTTAATTCACTTGACCCATAACTAATTCATCACTCAGTTAGAACTAGTTAAACTTATTCTAACTAATTAAAACTCACAAATAAATGTAATTGGACCCCCTTAAATCATGGGAGAACTATACATGCATGCCATTTGACCCTCAACTCGAATTTCCTAATCTAACTTAGTCATTCTGACTTAGTTAACTAATACAAGCTATCATGAGACGAAATTACAATTTCTCTTCCAATTTAATTAAGAGAAAATTAAATCAGAAGCCCTGCTCTGGGGTGCCATTTCAACACATATTGACCCCACAAAGAACCCTGCTTCTCCACGCTTATCTTATCATGTCATAGATTACACTACTTTCACTTCGCTAATGTACCCCTCAACATTACATGTCCATTACATAAACATATACATGTTGAGAATTTGGAGGGCTAGTGATTAATTCAAAATTCTCTTCTTGATAATTACTTGTGAGGTTACTTCAGTTACTTATGTATTCCCTTCATTATCTTATTAAATCTTTCATCAAGTCAATTATCAAAAGACACGAGACACAAGAATTAGGCTCTTAGAGCCAAGGAAAAACCTCTTCCTCTTAGAGAGGAAAACCCACGATAAATTCTTCTTATAGATTTCAGATGACAAGTACCATGACCCAGAAATAGACCCTTGACCTATTTATGCATCCAAGACCTTGTCTTTACTTCTTTTATGTCCTTCAATGTTGGTCCTTCTTCTCTTCACCAAGTTTCATTGTTCTGCGACAATACTTCCTTTGAACCTTTAGTTGAATATTCAGTTGCTTAAGATATATGCAGGTTTTAGTTAGGAAAGTAAATAATAGATTTACTTTCCTTATTTCTTTCTCCTTTTGACCACTGTCTCAATGTCACCCTTTATCAACAACTTCACTTTAGGATAGTTCGCAAACTATCTTTGGAAAGGTTTGTTACACAACCCTGCTCTTGCACTTCCTTGTCACACTGTAGCTTGCTTCAGGATACTTCAAACCTGCTCATGCACTTCCTTGTCACGTTGTAGCTGCTTCAAGGTGATCCACACTTCTTCTTTAGTATGCTGCAACACCTTATAACACTTATATGATACACAGATATATATATATATATATAGACCAATTATGAACCCTTTAAACATCTGCACTGAAATCCACACTTTTCTTCAGAGATCACCGCACTACACTTCAGAGATAATCTGCACTGCACTTAAAGACGATTGAAACTTCTGTGTTTTTTGCGAAGGCTATAGGGGTATATATAGTTGTTTTCCCTTGTATATAAGCCGACCTTACTTGGTGAATCGGTGTGACTATTTGGGATCTGACATGACTATTATGAGGCCGACTTCTAATACATCATTTAATCTTATCTTCCAGTGTTTAAGTGAAGGCTAATTGGATCCATTCTTCCACGGCTTCTAGACAAGGTATTGGAGCATTTCATGAGACTAGATCCTTCATATATATATGACACTTAACTACATTTATCCCTAGAAGAAAAAACCATAGATAGACATCAATAAGAATTCTATTAACCTATAATAAACTCTTATTCATGAAACCCATGAAGCAAGTACAAAATACATTTTATTATATTTGTCTTCTACTGTAAATAAATCCATAATTACATAGTCAATATGAAGATCGATCCTAGTTACACTTTTCAACAATACATAGTATAATCACATAATATCAAATCATACCCACATGATACCGACCTTGTAGACATGTCAGGGTTACTCTTCCCACTTTATTCCTCATATCCAGGAATCTCTTCTTGCCATTCAACTACATAATCAATCATTCCTCCACAAGAATAATCCGTGAAAACCGTATCACACAGTGACATAGATATATACATACATATATAATCATTAGCATAAAAAAATCATCATCCTATCCGAAAACAACATACATACACACATAAATACATATAAAAATTAGCATTAACACTCACGATCCATGACGACCCTATCAAGCAATGGCATACATACATACATATATACATATAAGAATTAGCATTAACAATCATGATCCATGACAACCCTATCAAGAAATGACATACATATATACATATATGTATACATATATACATATATGTATACATATATAAACATCAACATAATCATGATCACAACACAATTTATAGATATCATAAGATCTAGGTTAAGAGAACTTCCTTTATCTATGCAAATCATGCACAACATTAAGAACAAAAGTTCCCAACATAGCCAAGGCATATGATGCCTCGAATCCATTTACTTTACCTACTCTACCCCTTTCCATTTACCAAATGGAATCAACCAATCCAACCGATTGTCATGTTCTTACCTTCCTTTGCGCTTACTCATGCACCGAGCTTCATTCGTGTCTTACGTTTCTTGTTGGATTTCATTAAGATCTTATCAAACTCCATTAAATTCCACTTTTCCCAACCTATTTCGAAGACTCCCAAAACATAAAAGAAAAGGAAAAGAAAAAGAAGAAAACCATGAAAACCAAGGCAATACGACACTGCAACAAAGTGGCTTTCCCATGTACTAGACGCAATCAAGACCGCAAATCAAGTGCAACAAAAAAATAGACCAAAAGTGTAAGGCTAGAAACAAACACCATGATTCAATCCCATGGTTCCCAATGCTTCCAAAGGAAATCTCAACCCGAGCCTTATCCAAGGTTTCAATATGGCAGTCTCTTTTGCCATGCAATCCCCTGCATCATACTGCCATAAACACATAATTGTCATTGCATATATAAACATAACAACAAGCTAGTTACCTTACCTTGTTGTGCTAAGCACACACGTGTCAGCCCTATGTATCAACATCAAGACAACATATCTATCAATTCGAAATCAAATTTTACCAAGACTAGCAACCATATCATAATAAAAAATCAACTCTCATTCATCGTTCATAATACATAATGCTACAACTATAACCTACTTACACTTAATAATATACCAACTATCTCATCACATATGTGTTAGCACAACCATCTTAAACAAGATTATTCCATCATGCAATATTACTCACATGTATACTCATATCATGCAAGTATTCAAACATTCAAACAACTTTCAAACATAACATGCTAAATAGATCAACTAGATGACATAATCAAACACTCAAAATAGTCAAGCACCAAGTATATGGCATAAGCAACTCCTACCTCAATGTATCTCAGGGGAGGCTATCTTGCCCACACAATCAATATAGATTAGAATGATATAACTTCACAACATATCAAACCAATCATAAATAAGATCATGATATCAGTAATAGTATCTAGCTAACATGTTCACATCATAAACTCATACGCAAATTTCGTTTATGCATACAATCGCACACGCACATCCAGTTTAGACATAATACAACACACTATTATAATTAGGCTGACTCATGCTTGAATGTTATAAACCTAACCATTTGCATGGGCCAATCCAAATTAGCATGATACATATAACATCGAGATGTTAATGAAATAACCCTAATCATCAAGTCACTAGCATGTAACAAAAACAATTTATATATCATGCTCATCAACAACATGTAACATAATCATCAAGATAGCTATCATACAATAATAAAAAGTCAAC
The DNA here is from genome assembly GCA_034641835.2 of Pinus albicaulis. NCBI lineage: Eukaryota > Viridiplantae > Streptophyta > Pinopsida > Pinales > Pinaceae > Pinus > Pinus albicaulis. The sequence continues at coordinate 1,132,826,136 of CM076575.1, read as the reverse complement.
CCATAACATGCTCATCAACAACATATGAGTTATCTAACACATAACAACAATAACAATGCATACCACCACATGTTGTTATCATTCATGACTATCTGACACATGTACATATAACCGCACTAATCAAATAGAATATATAATGTATGTAACCATAACATCAATAGAATGAAAGGAATACTCATAACCATAATGCATATAAAAATCCTTAACCGACATACCTACATGCCTAACATCCAAACCTATATGACGATGTACTCTTTCCTCGAAGTCCAATGTTGAAAATTCACTTTGATGGTTTGCATATCTTGCTCTATATTAGCCAACGAATTATCATCATAACATACCAATATCATCATGATGGCCTAATTTCATACAATTATCTTATGAAGAAAAACCTTCAACAAACCAATGCAAACTTGACCATATGCACCCACTTGACGTGTATAACCAATCATGAACGACCAATGCATGTCCCAAATATAGCATCACATAAGCAAGCATACACGGACAACACAAAATCATGATCAATATGTGACCTAGCATAAACAACCAATGCATACACTACATGTAACCATAAGTAAGCAAGCATGCACAGACAATACATAAGCATGAACAACACATAACCAATCATACACTCATGAAAACATGTTCACAACAACACCATCAAAACTTCCATGGTGACACCGCAGCCACCATGGCCAACACAACATGGATGCAACAAGCACATATAGACCATAACCATACTAAACACATATGCAACTGGCTTAAATTCATGATCAACACATCACCCATCCAGTTCGAGATTTGAACCATGCTTTGATACCACTCTGTAACACCCTCTTCCCACATCTACCTAAGTAACTAACCAATCAGGGTAAACATGTGATGAGAGGCTACTAATTTGAGATTAAACCTCCTAAATGACCTTAAGTAAGTGGAACCGGTGAAAAAACGATGAACACTCCTTACACAACATCAAAAACACTTCCAGGAGGTAAACCACCCTCCCATACCCCTAAAACTTGAAGGGGGACTGAATTTTGACCCTCTTGAGCCTTAGTCGCATATATATAAGGGAAAGGGAGTAGCTAGTAACTTATAGCCATTGGAATGCCTTAGCAAGGCTACAACGAGGGACCCAAAAATTCAATTTTGTGCCTGCATCTCCGGGATTTGTGCCACATTTTTAGCCCCCGAGCCCAGGTTGCTGCCCAGAACTTCCTGTAACTTCAGGAGAGGATAAATAACATTAAACAAATACATGGAAGCAATAACATCATCAGGAACTCATCTGACCCCACCCCCACCATGACAGGAATTTTGTCAAACATGTCACAAACATTACATCTACATGTATAAACATCAGATTTAAACATGGGGGTCTCTTACTTATCCGAGAATAGATAAGAAGCATTTCTCCCCTACATCATAAGCTATAATATAGTCTATTTGTCCATAGATACATTGTGTATTATTTTACAGGTAAAAACATAGATAGAGCCATACATCATCACTGATCGAATACATGCTTATAATGAGCATAATAACAATAGAAATACAATGGATACAACAATAATAAAATACATACATGAACTAATACATTTTCATACCGAATAACAGAGGAATGAGATCTTCATTACTGAATGTAAAAAGAAATAGAAGATGGGACTTCCACATTCCACTCGACCATAGATTGGCTAAGCCAAGTATCACTTCAGCCAATCACCCGCGTGCCATATTCCAAGCGTGAATGTGGGACGTTATCAAACACATCAATCAAGATCAAACCATGGCTCCAGAGACCAAACCGTCTCAACCCTAGACCAATGATTCCACTTCACGGTTGGACATCACTAACCATCATGGATTGGTCTCTATCCAAACTGTTCTATGGCTCCAGAGTGTTTGTTCCAACCAGGGATTTGAAGACTAGTAACTAAACCCCAACTATTACAGGGCTTCGAGAGTATTTGTCCAACCTGGGCTTCTAGGACTACTAAATCAACACACCTAGTGCTTTCAAAGTGTTTTTCAGACCAATGATTTCGGGACTAGTAACTCAACCCACATGTAAAGGAATAATGAGAACCAACCAGAAAACAATCAATGGAAATAAACCCACAACACCATGGTTGTCCAACAAATGGAAAGGCTAGGAAAATCCACATGCATACCCATGCATGCCAAAACTAGTGAGGAAAACATACATGTAACTCGGTACTTTTAATCAAATCCCATTGTAGTTGTTGATCCCAATGTCCACTTGCGCTTTCATAATCTTCCTTTGTCTTCTTGCTCCAAATTACCAAGTATCCACACTCTCCAAGAGTTCTCCCATAAAAATATAAGTGTCCAAGAGTATGAGAGAGAGAGAGAAAATCATGAGAGCTCCAAAACTACAATGAGCAAAGCTTGAGCCAAAATCTTACCCACTAACCCTCATAAGATTTTTTATTGATGAGGCCTCTATTTTATTCATTTTCCATTATTTTCCTTCATTTTCCTCCTCACATGCAACTTGTTATATTTCACCTTTTTTTTCACCTAATTTCCATTATTTTCATAAATAAATGCCACTTTTCCTTTCTAAATCCTTTGCCTTTTCCCTTGGTAATTTCCTTAGCCATAATAAACCGAAGTGAACACCCGCTAGGATGTTTTTCCCACCATTCAACTTGGAATACAAGTCCCATCAACTGTGGTCTTATATATTTTTTCACATGGATTTTTACCAGGGTTGTTACACATATTTTCTGACTAATGCAATATACAAATAGCAAGGTTTTTAGCTACAGCTTCCCCAGGAAATCATTGTGTAATGTAATGATTTAATTCTTTATCTTTTATGTTTCGTGATTTCATGATCGTTTAAATTGGTTTCTGCAATTGGTAGAGTAGATTCAAGTCTATTGTTTAGAAAATTACAATTAATAGTTTGAATCTACGTGGATTTTCTACATGTTGACCATAATTATAAACCCAATGGATTTATATATAACCCAAAGATTAATATTATAAACTCTAAGAATAATATTATACCCTAGGAATATGAACCCTTATATTCATAAACCCAAGGGATTGATATTATAAACTCGAGGGAATAATATTGAAAACCCAAGGGATTATAAACTGAAGGGAATAATATTAAAACCAAGCGATAAATATTATAAACCCAAGGTATATGAACCCTATTAAGATAAATATTATAAACCAAGGAATTTATATTAAACCCAAGGATTAATATTATAAACCTTATGAATAATATTATACCCTAGGAATATGAACCCTTAGATTGATAAATCCCAGGGATTGATATTATAAACCTGAGGGAATAATATTAAACTCAAGAGATTAATTATATAAACCCAAGGGAATAATAAATCCAAGGGATTATAAAGCCAAGGGAATAATATTAACCTGAGGGATAAATATTATAAACCCAAGGTATATAAACCATAAGATAAATATTATAAACCCTAAAATAAGCATGGTAGACCATAGTTGATCACGGTTGATTTTCATATTGATAGAATCTTTGTCATAATTTGAGATATGACTATGATTGACCACGATTAATTTTCATATTGAGACAACATTTGTCACAATGCGATGTTGGACAATGTTTGGTCGTGGTTGATTTTCATATTAGGACAATCTTTATCAGAATGTGACGTTGGACCATGGTTGACCATGGATTACCATGGTTGTCACAATGTGATGTCATACCAAGAGACAATTTTTGCCACAATTTGACCATGGTTAACCATGGTTGATTTTCATATTGAGACAATCATTGTCACAATGTAACATTGGTTGATTTCCATATTGAGAAAACATTTGTTATAATGTGACGTTGGACCATGGTTGACCACGATTATAAACCCAATGGATTTATATTAAAACCAAATATTAATATTATAAACCATATGAATAATATTATACCCTAAGAATATGAACTCTTAGATTAATAAAATTGAGGGATTGATATTATAAACCCAAGGGAATAAAAAACCTAAGGGATTAATATTAAAAACCCAAGGGATTATAAACCCAAGGGATACATATTATAAACCAATGGTATAAAATCCCTAAGATAAATATTAAAAGCCCTAAAATAAACATGGTTGACCATGCTTTACCAGTGTTGATTTTCATACTGAGACAATGTTTGTCACAATGCAACATTGGATCATGTTTGACGATGGTTGACCATGGTTGATTTTCATATTGAGACAATCTTTGGAAAAATGTGACATTGGACTATCGTTGGCCAAGATTGTAAATCCAAGGGATTTATATTAAACCCTATGAATAATATTATACCCTATGAATATGAACTATTAGATTAATAAACCCAAGGGATTGATATTATAAATATGAGGGAAAAATAAACCCAAGGGACCAATTCTAAAACCTCAAGGTATTATAAACCCAAGGGAATAATATTAAACCCAAGGGATTAATATTATAAACCCAAGGTATATAAACCTCATGATAAATATTATAAACGCTAAAATAAACATGGTTGACCACTCTTGATTTTCGTATTGGACTATGGTTGACCATGATTGATTTTCATGTTGAGACAACATTGTCACAATGTGATGTTGGAGAATGGTTAGCCATGGTTGACCATAATTGATTTTCGTATTGAAACAATCTTTGTCACAATGCGACAATGGACCATGGTTGACCATGGAAGACCATGGTTGTCACAATGTGACGTTGGGCTAAGAGATAATCTTTTTCATAACGTGACCGTGGTTATTGACCATGGTAATTGACCATGATTGACCTTAGTTAACCATGGTTGACTTCCATATTGGGACAATATTTGTCACAATGCCACATTGAAACATGATTGACCATGGTTGATTTTCATATTGAGACAATCATTGTCACAATGCGACATTGGTTGATTTTTATATTGAAAAAATCTTTGTCATAATGCGACTTTGGACCATGGTTGACCATGATTATAGACCCAATGGATTTATATTAAACACACATATAAATATTATAAACCCTATGAATAAAATTATACCCTAGGAATATGAACCCTTAGAATAATAAACCCAAGGGATTGATATTATAAACTCAAAGAATTAATACTAAAAACCCACGGGAATAATATTAAACCCAAGGGATAATTATTATAAACCTAAGGTATAAAAACCCTAGGATAAATATTATAACCCTAAAATAAACATGGTTCAACATGCTTTACCATCGTTGATTTTCATACTGAGACAATCTTTGTCACAATGTAAGATTGGACCATGGTTGACCATGTTTAGTTTTCATAGTGAGAGAATCTTTGACACAAAGTGACATTGGACCATGGTTGACCATGATTGTAAACCCAAGGGATTTATATTAAACCCTAAGATTAATATTATAAACCATATGAATAAGATTACACCCATGATTATTGACCATGGTTAACCATGGTTTGATTGACCATGGTTGACCATGGTTGATTTTCATATTAAGATCATCTTTGTCACTATGCGACGTTAGATAATGGTTGACCATAGTTAGCTATGGTTGATTTTCATATTTAGACAATCTTTGTCTTAATGTCACATTGGACATTATTGACCATACTTAACTATGATTGACTATACTTACTTAATTATCAAATATTACTTAATTATTATTAATTAATTAATATTATTATTATTAACAATTAAATATTAATTATTTTTAATAATTAATAATTAATTAAATTAATAATTAAGTAATTATTAATTATTATTATTAATAACAAGTAATTAATAATAATAATAATTAATTATTGCTATTAATTAATTAATACGTAATTAGTATTTACATTTAATTATTACTTATTAATAAATTTTTAAATATAAATTATTAATGGTTATTTATTATTAATTATTTATTTATTAATAATAAATTAACACACCGAGTATTACATGCAATTAATTAATTAATTAACTGATTAATTTATTAATAAATTATTAATTATTAAATTTATGTAATTAATAATAATAATTATTTAATAAAAAAAATATTTAATATTAATAAATTTAAAATAAATCAATCCTATAGCATGGTCTGTTAAAATTAATATTAATAAAATAAAATTACATTAATGAACCTATGGAACCTATGGCTTGTTAAATATTGATGGTCCCCAACAACACCCAGCCACCAGCTATCAAATCATTCACTACAGAGAATTCAGAGTAATAGAAAATGTGAGTGACAAGTAAAGTAAACACTTGTTTTTGGATTTTTTATTTATTTTTTAAATTTGATAACGACTCAAATTAAAATGGAGTTGTCTTTCCAATCAACAGAATAGTCTTTTTCAGAAAGAAAAAAACGTTGTTTGATATAACAGTGCATAGAACAAAATTACAATCCATCAAGTCTGATGGGTTAAAACCTGGTCAGAAAACAATCCGTCCCATGCACATCTTCTAAGGAAGAAGGTGTCAAAGACAGAGGATAAGTTTTGACCAAAACATTACTGGGGATAACTCACCCATAACAAATATCGAAGTCCAGCACAGGAGACATCTAATGAATTTACAAAGGAAATAAGACTGACCGTTACTGGACTCTACCAATACATCAGGAATAGGATAGGGGACGAGGAGAAATATCTGGCTCGCTTGTATAAAAAGTTTACAGCCCTGTGAAAAAATATGACCACTGCAAAAATGTTGACTAAGATAGTTAGTTGTAACTGTATGCATAAAGACTAGTAATCCGGTACCTATGTATTCCTTCGCCATAATCTGTGAAAAAAGTCAATTCAATCCCACAATGTAAGTCGGCTACCGATGATGAAAAAAGGTCAGGCTCGCTTGCTCACGCTTTAAATTGAATCTTTAACTTGACAGCCAATATAAACCAAGAAGTACCGGCACATTGGATATCTGTCTAAACTGGCTCGCTTGATTGTTCAGTAATTGATTGGATAATTATATTCTTTTGAAAGGCCAATCCTGAGTAACTGAGAAATGGCAGGAGTGACTAGAATCGACACCCAGAAATCAACATGGATAGGCGAATGAATAATCAGGCTCGCTTGAAGAGTAGTTGTGCACTTGATATACGATCTAGCTCACTTGACAGCGTGAACTGTTGTTTGCAGGGCGACTGTAGCCCGGCAAAGAGACGGGAAATTGGGGATAACCGACCCGAATTCATCTAAATCTACAGCCAAAAACAACAGAGCTGAGGACAATAATAGAAGACCCCGATTATAGTGTGGAATATAACAGACCATCTAGCTCGCTTGATGAGATGTTAATCAGGCTCGCTTGAACGGTGTAGGAAGAATGACGAAGGATTAAGATTCAATCAAAAAAGAGGATTAGTAGAAACAAAAAACCAATAGAAGACTTAAAAACCGACAGTCAAGGGATAGGTATAGATGATTCCCTTGTACAGATCCCATCCCTGAAAAGAGCCATCTGTATGGCCCCATATTCAGCATCTAAACCCATTTTTGACAAGCTATCAGCTCTCATATTCAGATCTCTGTAGATGTGGGTTAATGGAGGAGAGCCAAGTATCTGCCAAATATGCTAAATTCTGTTAATCCAACCCTGTAGGTCAGGAGATTGAATGTGTAGAGTGCCCCTGATACAGTCAATGACCAGTGCCGAGTCTCCATAAATATGAATATCTGTTAATTCCATATTAGCTGTTGTATATAGCCCGCCCCATAGTGCCATCAATTCAACCTTGTTGTTAGTTCCCATGCCACCATTCCAGTGTAAATGAATTCGTTCTCTGTCGGAGATTTTTATCCAGGCTCCGCAACCCATAGTCCCATATTTGCTAGCTCCATCGAAATAAACCATTGGTAATCCAACCTCATGAGGTCGGATTCTTCTTGAGCCATCCATAGTTTTGATTTGTGTGATGGGTAGATCATCAATTCGGCGCCTAATGGCACAATAGATGTGAGATAAATTAATAGGGCAGTCCTAAAAAATAAGCCGATTTCTAGCATTCCATACTTCCCATATTAAAATGAAAGGCAGAGAACGATATATGTTGTTCAGCAAGTCCCATTCATGAGCAATGCATATAAAATCTTGAGAAATCCATGACGTGCTGTGGCTATGAGCAGAGAAAAAGTTCCAAATCTATTTGACCACTGTACATGAAATGAAAATATGCATAGTATATTCCTCGGCGCATCCACAAAGAGCACATCTACTAGGTCCCAACAAACCTTTCTTCTGTAGATTGTTCTAGGATAGAATTCTGTCCCTCCAAACGAGCCACCCAAAAAGGACAATCTTCGTGGGTAGGTTTCGCTTCCAAAATTGGGCAAAAACACGAGAGTAATGCTCGGCATATACCTGGGAGTTTAATTTGAGGTATATATCGTGAACAAGAGTCATATGCCCCACCATCGAACCGTCCCAAACGATGATGTCGCCACCTGCCGCATGACATAGTCCAGAAGCCCTCAGTGCTTGTGCCGTATGTTCCCATTCAGCGACATCCTCGCCGTCTATGTTCAGCTGTGATGCATTTTTAAAATTGGGAATGCCATAAGACCAGGAATTTACAGTTTGAGATAAGAATAGGAAACCTCTATGTGCCAACCTGTGGATGAGACGGGCAGATATTTGACTGTGCCTATCGAAACCTTGTATTTTTAAGTCCCCCAATGGAATTCTGCATCCGTCTCGGAACTGCCAAGTCAGTCTATCTGCTGTTTGACTCAGAATTTTCTTAAAACTTCCCCAAATAAAGGAGGATCTCGCTGGATTATAGAAAATGTTACATAGCAAATTATGAAGGGTATCATCTTCCAAATATTTGTGTTTAATAATGTCAGACCAGATTCCTGAACCAGTTAAAGCTCGCCAGAATGACTTGATAAGCAGAGCCATGTTAAATATCCTGGTATCCATGATGCCCCAACCATCGTGCTCCTTGGGTCTACACAAGAGTTCGAGTCTGACAAGGTGGAATTTGTTAGTGTTAGCCGATCCGTTCCATAGGAAACAAGCTATTATTATGTTGATATCAGCCACAATATTTGCGGGCAAATAAAATAAGTGACCCCAATAGACCAGAAGTGATAACACCGCCTGCACCATGATATATCTACCGCCCATGGAGAGCCATCTGCGGGTCCATTTGTTGATCTTACATCTGAAACGCTCTAACAGCCAGAGCCAATCTGAGCTTTTATAACCACATGGTTTGATATTAAAACCCAGATATTTCAAGCCCCCGGAAAGCATTTGAATACCAACTCCGAGAAAATCAGCAATGAACCTGATCTCGTCTATATCACCGAACTCATATAATAAGAAGGATTTAGCCCTGTTGATGCACAATCCGGTAGCCGCGGCGAACCTGTTTAGAATAAAGAGAATGTAGAACCAGTGATTCCTTTTAAGAAACCCAAACAACAACATATCGTCCACGAATAAAGAATGGGAGACATAAATGGAATCAGAGAATTGATAACCGCAGACATAGCCTTTCTGAAAGGCCATTTTCATCAACTGACTAAAACCGTCCATAATTAAAATGAAGATGAGTGGGGATAATGCATAGCCTTGTCGAAGTCCCCGTCTCGCCTCAAAAAATGTTGTAGGCAATCCATTCACAATCACAGCATATTGAACAGTGGTTATGCAGGACATGATCCAGCGGATAATCCTGAGGGGCAGCGCAATTTTTATTAGGACCAATCGAATGTATGACCAGTCGAGGGTGTCATAAGCCTTGTACAGGTCAACCTTCAAAATCAATGCCTCTTTTTTCTCGAAGTGTATGGAGTGGAGGATCTCCTGGGCGACCGCAATTGCATCATGAATGGATCTACCAGAAAGAAAACCATACTGCTCTGGCGAAATATATTTAGATAGGGCCTTTTTCAATCTGTTCGCAATAAACTTGGATGTGATCTTATATAACAGATTGCAGAGAGCGATGGGGCGGAATTCTCCAAAAGTCGTGGGGTTGTCATTTTTTGGAATTAGAGTAATAAAAGTAGAATTTAAATTAGCCGGAATATGTCCAGAAGTTCTGAAGAGTTCCACCATCTCTGTCAGCTCGGCCCCCATAATGTCAAAAAAGAATATGAAGAACTCAGAGGTCCATCCGTCAGGGCCTGGGCATTTGTCATGTGGCAGAGATTTAAGCACCCCTTCGACCTCTGCCACACTAATTGGTTCATCCAGCGTTGTTAAATCAGCCTCTTCATAGATTTTATCAACATGTTCAATAACCCATTGTTGGCAGTTGCCATCGATCTGTTGGCTCTGTTGATAGAACGCTTTAAAATGTTTGTATGCAGCCCCCTGAATGTAGGGCGTAGAAGAAGCGAAACTTCCATCATCATTTTTAATCCGCCAAAATGTGTTCCGGCTTCTGCGATCGCTGGCACTTTTGTGAAAAAATTTAGAGTTGCGATCTCCCTCTTTAATCCATCGGATCCTGCTCTTCATTTTCTAGGAGATCTCTTCAATTTTTAGGATTTCTTTTTCCCTGTCAGCCAAAGTCTTGAGCGTTTCATATGTTTGAATGTCCGGGGCGCAGTCCTTGAATCGCGAAAAAATAGCTTTCATGTCTCGCTGAATCGCATCCAATTTAGCCTTGAGGACTCTTTTCTTTTTAATCTCCCATATTTTGGTCTCTTGCTTCAGCCGCTGCAATTTATGGAAGAAGAGTTTCCATCCATTCAGCCCTGACTCCTCCGGTGCCTGAGACCAAACTGTCTGAATGAGCTGAATATATTCTTTGTCTTCCAGCCAGGCTCTGTTGAATTTGAAATGTAGCCCCGAAGACCTTTCTCCCACCCTCCATGACAACAAGATAGGCATATGGTCGGATATTTGGGACATCAATACCTCAGATCTGGGAAGACCGTGTGCCGATATAAGACTGTCTTTGACCAAAGCATGGTCGAGCCTTTTGCCGATAAAGTCTGAGCCAGTTCTCTTATTTGTCCATGTCGGGGTAATTGGCGTAGGACGGATGTCCACCAGCTTGAAATCGGTGAATAATTCATTTAGATAATCCGCCAATGAATCTCCCCTAGCCCTGTCACCCCATATATCATTCAGGCTCATGGTTGAATTAAAGTCGCCCATGATGATTAAATTCCTTAATGATAGAATCCCTGTATCTTTGAATTTGTTCCAAAAAATCAATTTGGGTTGATAAGGGGCATATAGGTTTACTATGTGAATGGTACCTGAAAAACCCCTGATATGACCAGCCAATAAAATCCCGCCAAAAAATTTAAAAGCCTTTAGCTTCCCCCACGAAGGATCCCAGAGGGCAATGAGTCCGCCTGATTGACCCACTGCGTCAATAGCAACTGCTCGCCAACCCTTGCAGATACTAAGAAATGAATTAATAGCCTTGACGTGATTACAGAGAGTCTCCTGGCACATTATAATACAAGGCTTCGCTGCTTTGAAAATACTCCTCAGGCGAAGTTGTTTGGAGGCATCGCCCAAGCCTCGGATGTTCATAGACAGGAAATGTGTCATGTAGAACGCTCAGCGGGTAGACATGCTCCAAGCACCCGAATATCTTGATTGATGTTCTCAGACTCGACAATGGGAATGTTGGTGAAATTTTCCAAATCGACAGGGCCATGTGACAGGGCTCTAGGCGAGATCCTAGGGTGGTGAGAAAAATTATTCCTTTTTTTACGTAGGGTGACATTGGACCTTCTAGATGGAGATATGACCAAGTCAGGGGATGCAATGATGCCATCGAAAACTGTAAGGGCAGCAAGGTACAGGTTAGGGTCCCCTAAAAGCGATTCAATATCCGTTCCAACCGAGTTATGCGGTGATTTTGTTTCGATATGGTCATCAGCGGAGGATGAAAGTTGAGGGAAGATTGTGTCTTCAACATGTTTGACAGACGATTCCCCTATTTGGAAAAGGGAGATAGAAGATGAATGGGGTTGCTCAGACGTGCCATAAGGAACAGAAACTAAAGGAGATGTATCAGGTCGCTCAGAAGGGCCATATTCATGAAAATTTGGTTGTTGAAGTAGGTCTTCCCCCCCCTTGAGACCCACTACCCTATCATCACCCGGCCCATGTGCAGAATCATGATGCATGTTAGATTTGTTCAGGGATGAGTGGCAATGAGTCGATCCCGATCCACAATGAGGAATTTCCGAGCCATTGTCCCGATTAAGCGTTGTAACAGGAGCTTTCCCCTTATAAAAATTGTCCATCTTAGCATGGGCAAGACCCCGGCCATCCCCATCATCAACCAGAATGGTTCTATCACTCGGATCACCGGCCGAAAACTCGTCCTCCTCATCAGAAGAAATGGGGCAGGACTTACCTGTGAAGTGGTCACCCGGGTTGCCAGCTGCTTTATTTCTGAAATGATCCCTCACCATGTTTTGCCTTTTATTGTCAATTTTATGACGGCGAGGACAATGTTCGCGAAGATGTCCGGTCCGGTGGCAGATGAGGCATCGAAAAGGGATCCCCCAGTAATCGATGCGCTGTCTGTGACAACGCTGGTTCCATAAAAGGTCGACATCACCCGGAGGACCGCCAGCAAAATCCACCTCGACTAAAAGCCAAGCAATCCTTTTGTCGCTGGCCCCGACAATACCAGGAATCTATGTATTTGGTGCAGCCGATTGAATTTTCGATGGATCTGAGAGCCTTATAAGTCCAAAACTCCAGGGGGAGCCCTGGGAGTTTGACCCAAACACAACGGCTCTTTGGAGCTTCCATTACTGGGTTAAACCCCAAATACCATGGAATTAGTTGCATGTAACATCGACCTCTGACCCAGGTGCGATTCATGACATTAAAAATATCTCTATCATCCATAAAATGGATGCTAAACCAATCATTGAGGAGCAAACTGACTCGAGGCGCATATCCAATGTAGGGGATCCAAACTTGTCTTACCCATTCATGCATATTTATATTCTTTCCATCAGGAAACATCCATCTCCCTATCAGAACTCTCTTCTGTAAGCTAGCCACTCTGCGACATAAATCATTATGATCCAATTGAATCTCCTTTATCATCGTGTTATGTTTGTAGAAGGCTTGCTTTCTGTTTCTGCATCCAGACTGCTTTTTAGAACCATTCCGAGCGGCAGCATCCAGGTGGGCATTTCCCTCTGAAGAAGATGGCCCATGACAGGCCTGTAAGATTATCATATTGTCAACCACTTCATCACGACTGATTAATTTTTCAGCTTCCAAGGTGGCATTAATGAGCGCATCATGTGCTGATGTGTCGGAATCAAGGCCCAGGCTGGCCCCAGTAGGAAAGTTCACTTTATCCGACAACTCCATGTCAAATGGAGACCAAAAATAAAGAAACCACCCCCAGAGAAACCACAGAAGGATAAAAGACCAGGATAGGCCTCGATAGAAACTCTAGTTTCTATAAGATTTGATAGTCAGGGAAAATCAGACTACAAAGAACACCATACCTCTAGCACCAGCTATGATCGATCCAAGGAGTGATGACAATAAACTACTACCCAGACGGACAGAAGCTTTGAAGTGGTTGAAGTACAGATATTGTCTGTGGTTTGGGAATAAATAATAGAGTCATATCACGGAACTCCAATCACCTCGACATCCAGAACATACTTTTTCCAAATAGGGAGACCCGAAAGAAGCCTGGAAGAATAGAATATAGAGGATAAAAGGCAGTGTACCAATGGCATTGAATATGAGAGGTCCGTGGACATAGTATACTAAGGCGCAGATAGGTGGCATTGATACAAAATCGCATTGGGGATTTTCAAACAGTCGCCCTTTACTCAACACTAGATCCGAAAAGATTTGAAATCTAGTTCTAAAATTCAAAAAATGAGGTAGTTGTAGTGTTTGGAATCCATTTTTTAAAGTAGAAATAGATTCAGCACTATCGAAAATTCAATACTAAAATTTAACAATTGTAAACAAAATTCTAATAAAATCCTTCCTAAACTTTTTCAAAATTTCTGCAGAATTCTTAGCCTTATACTACGGCTTCGCTTATTCCCTTCCCATTTATGAAGCATATTCCCATTCCATTTAATACATAGGAAGGCCTTCGGCCAGCAATCTAGTACAATCTTGGTACATAAATATCTAGTACAATCTTACTCCATAATCGAATAGATTTAATTTCAAAATATTTTGATGATATTTACAAGTTTATCTTAGTACATAGTACAATCTTACTCCATAATCGAATAGATTTAATTTCAAAATATTTTGATAATATTTACAAATTTATGGAGCAACAAATAATCGAGCAATATATCCCTACTGTTAAATTGAAATAAATACAATATTCAGCTAGCATATACTATACTGCCTCTCAGTATATACTACCTCCTGGCATATACTATACTGCCTCCGCGTATTAATGGCACTGGTACGATAAACTTTGCCGACGAAAAAGACAGAGGTATTAATGGCACCATAGTCTGGTAAATAAGCTTTGCCCAGAAAAAGGGTAAGGCCTGACGTTTGCAGGGTATAGCATATAGTTACAACCGTTCGAAAAGCAGAAAAGCATTTGCAGATCCAACGCGTGAAGGAAAAGGAAGAGATCCGGTCAGGCAGCGCTGGATTCGCGTAGCTCTGTTTCCATTAACACAACTTGGTCGCCCATTATAGTGTATTACGCTCTATTCCAATCAAAATATCCCTCCAACCCTCAGATTCGTTCAATTCCAACCCTTGCGTCACATTCTATTCAGATTCGTTCAATTCCAAGGTTCAATGGCGTTCTATTCTATTCCCGGCCCGTATCCAATTCCACGTCTGCTCCATAACTGAGGGGATATCGGCGGCAGGCAATTTAATGAAAGAGAAATGATTTTGCATTCTCCTATTTGATGTCGATAAGGGAATGGAAACCCTCCTCATAGATGGTCGGAAGCTTCATTCTCCAGGGACCATTGCAGGAGGTCGAATTAACCCTTTTCCGCCCGGACGCTGTGCGCTGCCTTTTAGAACGAACAGGCCCTCCCCTAGTCAAGCCAGCACCCACTCTTTTCCACTCCAATGTCTCTGAATTATAACCCTGATCGCCCTTAAATTGTCCAGAAGATGTTATTTCATGATTGATCTCACCTACTTCTTCTTCCACTATTGTCACAGTCGGAGTGACTTTATGGCCTCGTCGTCGTCGCCCTAATTTCTCGTAGCGGTGGCGGTTCCATTCCATGGCAGCTTTGGCTTCCACGGCCAACACAGCCATATCAGTGGCAGGCAGAGGACGACTCAGTTTGGCTAAAGGAAGCAGAAAATAGAGATGCCCCACTTGCAGTTCCTGCTGTGCAGAAAGGGAAGAAACGTACTCATTGTAACGAATGGAATCGGCATGGCAGATGAAAAAGCCGGGTATCTCTCTTAATATCTCTGCTACTTTCACATGCTCCGGGAACTCTCTAATCAATCCATCCACCTCTGCATCAATGACCACTAACTTTGCAGTGGGAAGATGATGTGATCTACAAGATAAAAAAATCCCCATAAAATTCTCGGAAGGGTGAGATTGGGGTGGGGGTTGTAATGAGATTTTACAGAGAGGAATGCTCTTATAATAATACTCCCACTGCTTGCGTAAGGGAATTCGTCAGGCAATCGAAAGCGCCACTGCTCGCGTAAGGGAATTCGTCAGGCAATCGAAAGCGAGACCCAGCTTCGTACTTGTTCCCCAAGAAAGCAATACAATAATGGGAGGGAGTCGATTCACTGAGATTGGGGTGGGGTGCGAGTTGAAATCAGATTTTACAGAGAGGAATGTCACTATTATACTCCCACTGCTTGCGTAAGGGAATTCGCTTGTTCCCCAAGCAAGCCATACAAATGGAAGGGAGTCGATTCACTGATTTTTTTTCGAAACAACGGGGATTCAACTTTTGAATGTAGAATCGTAATATTAAAACCTAACAAATTTAAAGGGAACTCGCCAGGTAAGAGAGACCGAGAACGTTGGTACTTGCTCCCCAATTAAGAACCCTCGAGGTTAGTGTTTGTTTTTTTGGTCATTTCATTTATTCAAATATTTAATATTCCGGGTCAATGCTGGGTTAATGGGTTAAAACTTTTAGATGGATACAACTTGAGTTGAGTGGGTTTAATGGTTACCAGCGTGCGTTTCTTCGTAAGAGGTTATATATTCAAAACTAGAGGGGGTTAGAGTATGTATGCCTTAGTAGACTTAACAGTCAAATAGTTGTATGGAGGTGGGTTCTTTGTCCCACAAACAAGGGGTCTTATACACCAATTTGGTGTCTTGGCGGTGACCTAGAGGTGGGTCACTTGTCCCACAAACAAGGGGGTCTCATACACCAATTTGGTTCTAGCCGTGACCTTAAAATTGGATTATTATTATTATTTTACTAATACTGAATGGGGGTCTCATACACCAATTATAGCCCTGATCGCCATGAAAAATATTTACTAACCCCCTGTCCACATCTATAGCTTACGGATTTGGTTCAGAGGTTTATTCCTTCGATCGATGATGAATGACATAGGAACCTTTGATTTAACCATTGTTAATGTAGAGAGAGGCAAATTTGATGTGAATATTGTCGGAGGGGACGTGCATTTTGGTGGCGAAGGTTTTAATACCAGGATTCTCATTTGGTAGTGAATATTTTTACAACATGATTCTCATATACTGTATTCAACATTTCAACGGAAAAAATAAAATAGAATTTACTGTGCTCAAAACCTCATTGGAGATTCTGGTCAGAATGAAAAAGGGAAAAAAAAAATATTGGTGGTAGACTTCCATTGGTATCGATGTCTCTGGGCTACAATTTTCTCATAAAAAGTATAGGAGTTGAGTTCAATGGATGTTTCGTGCTCAGAGGAGCTCTATCTTTCTAAATGGTTAGCTTTTTCTTCTGTATATTTCTCGATGGTACTGGATTTGATTGTGTGCATTCCTCATTGTAACTTGCTGCAAGTTATCAATTTTCTTGGGCGATATCGAGTCTGAATTTATTTTATTTCGTCTTGGATTTATTCGGGCTTGCCTTTGTGGGATCTTGCTGAATTTTTGGAGAAGGGAGGAGTCAAGTTCAAAGGGCTCAACACTCATTACTTAGGCAAATGCTAATTGTTAAGGAATTTTTAGAAGATGCCAAGGTATCATACTATAGAAACTTTCATTTCATGTAGTAGAAAGAAGGATTACAAATTGGCACACCCTGACCCCCTAGGGCATTCACGTGACCACTGCTTCTGGATGGAAGTGTTTACACACATATATGTTTTTATTATCTAAAATGGCCTCAACAACAAGTTTGGTAGTCGGCTGATCAAGCTTTTATTGCCTTAATTTTATAGCCTTGAACTCCCCATTAAGCGATGGAAGGAAAGTAATAAGGAAATATGGAAGGAAAGAGTGATCAATAGAGTTCATAAGCAAGCGAGTGGTGTAGTTGAGAAACGGTGACAGAGTCGCGAGCTTAGTTGAAAAACAGTGATTGAGCCACAATGTGTCGAATTTTCATTGGGCAGAGGATGATGAAAATGTAGCACTGCGATTGGTTGGGGTGAACAGTGTTTGTTCACCACGAGCCCACAAAAAGAACACCTTTCAGTGTAAATATTTTATGGAAACAGGTTTATCATGCAGCCCTTCCTTCAAAGTTTGTACATTATTTGAAAATACAATTTTTTTTCCAAAACCCCTAAGAGTCCTATACCTAGGGGGAGATATACAATATTATAACTAAGGCACTGGTAGGCCTTTGTACAAATATTAAAGTAAAAAAGTCAATACAAAATTTTTTGAGGCTACCTGATAACAGATCTATATGCAATAAATATGGCCTATCCTTAGATGACCTAGTTGTACAAAGGCAAAGAGTGAAAACGGCTATAAAAATAGTTTCCACAAGGAAAAACTACTCTGCAAAACCTCAGAAGTAAAATATAAAAAAGGGATATTACAAAATGATTCCTATATCCCATCATTATGGCCCATAAGATATCCACTTGGGAACACAAAAGAAAGAATCCTAGAACAAAATTACTTGTTGGTTATGTAGAAAATGGGGCCATACCTTGAATAAATTCCCACGGGGAGAATAATCTAAGCTACACAAAGGGGAAAATTCACAAGAATTTTCTTAAAAGTATCAACAGGACAAACAAAGGAGAGAATAAGGAAAATCATCGATCTGGATTTAGTGCTATAAATGTGGGTCCAAATTCCATAAAGCAGAAAATTTTCCTAATATTCTTATCAAAGAAGAAATACATGTTATGGGACAAAACTGTTGTGATTCTAGTGAGACCTCAAGTTTCGGTCTTCCTAACTCATAATATTCAGAATATCATGATGCATTATTTGTTGTTGACAATTGTAAATGTATAGATTCAGATAATTTTCATTGCAGTAGTTCTGAGTCAAAGTCAGAATATATATCTGAAGAAGATCATGATCTAGAGCAGAAAATAAAATCTGCATGGCTCACATTTCGGATGATGAAGAAGCAAAAGCCTTAGTCGGAATAAAAATGCTTCCTAAAGGTGAAATGAAGGAGAAAATGATGGATACATTTTTACAAGCCATGCTAAAAAATGAAGGTTCTACATCAGTAAATTTTGGAAAAGGCACTACACCAAAAACCCTTTTTGTTAATGTTCTTATGACAAAAATACTAATTCATTCCAAAGATTGCACCAACAATACAAGCAAAGAATTATCTCCCTTATTTATTAACATGAATACAATACAAGGTAATCAAAGAGTAATAGTTTACAAAGAGGAAACAAATTAAATGAAGTCAGTCAAGAGATAAGAAGTCTGAAAAAAAAATTTAGTTAAATCAAAGCTTAGGTCTCTAGACTAGAAAGAGGTAAAATGGAAGATGAAGAAATCTTAGAACAAAAACCCTTTTCCATGAAGAATTCAAATTTAGAAATGTACGAAGTCAGATCAAATGACTACTTCGAGTTAAAATAACATGAAATATGGCGGTACAACATCAACAATATCATATTATGCTTACATTCAAGATTCAAGGAGAAGTTTTTATCCTAAAAAATTTACTAGACACAGGGGCAAATATAAATATACTAAAAAAAAACTCAATCCTTCCAAAATATTAGACAAAGGAAAATATAGAATTCATATGGCTAGGAACACAAGAGCATAACTTCAAATATGAAGTTCTTAAATCCACTAATTGTCTATAGAACTATTGTGTTAATGTCAAATTTGTAATAGGAAGTATACTAGTAGACTGCATCTTGGGAAATCCATTTTTATTTGTAGTTGAACTGCATGGTTCAGAAAAATTGGATGATGCCAGATCAGGCTATTATATGTTAGTTCCAAATCAGGAAGGGTATTTACATGTTATCACATTTCCATTTGTCTCAACCCCTAGAATTTCAACAATGGTCCAAGCTATGCAATAGTTAGGACAATAAAAAAAAAGGCTCGAAGAACTCAAAGACCTGAAATCCTATCTTAATGTAGATGAAGGACTAAAACAAGTTCCAGTCATAAGAAAAATATAATAACTAATAAAACAGTTGGAGGCAAAATGTTGTGCAGAGGAGCCTAATTCTTTCTGACACATAAAACATTATTTTGCAGAGCTTCCCTATAAAGCTGAATATACAATAAATCCATGTAGAATCAGAATTATTCGAGTGAATGAAGAATATAGAAAACTTTGCCAAAGAGAAATCCAAGGTCTCCTAAAAATAAGACTAATAAGAGAATTTTAAAGTCCATGGAATTGTTATGGATTTTATGTGAATAAGATTTCTGAACAAATCAGAGGAGTTCCCACATTAGTAATAAATTCCATGCCATTAAATAATGTTTTTTCTAATGAAACTTATCCCATTACCTACAAAGTAAATATGATATCCTGAATTTCCGAAGCTAAGATATTCTCAAATTTTGACATGAAATCAGGTTGATGGCAGGTTTCAATCAAGGAAGAAGACCAATTTAAAACAACCTTGGTGTCCCCTCCGGACATTACTAATGGAATTTCATGCCCTTCAGACTAAAGAATGCTCCTTCCAAATTTTAAAAGGTGATGGATCAAGTTTTCAAACCATACTTTGATTGGATTATTGTATATATTGATGATATTTTGATATTTTATAGAACAATTGATGAACATTTTAAGCATGTACAAATTCAAACAAGTTTTCAAAAGTTGTGGTTTAGTCCTCACCAAAAAGAAGATGGAAATATTCAAAAACAAAATTAAATTCCTTGGACACATTATTGAAAATGGTCATGTTTCTCTTCAACAACACACAATAGCATTTGCACTTAAATTTCCAGATGAAATAAAGGACAAAAACCAATTACAAATATTCTTCGGTTGTCTAAACTATGTCTATAAATTTTATAAGGATTTTATGCAATATAGGATGATTTTAAATCAAAGACTGAAAAAGAACCTAGAACCATGGAATATGGCGCACACAGTTGTTGTTAGAAAACTAAAAGAAAAAGGTAAAAATTCTTCCCACCCTTTATGTTTAAGATGAAAGTCTGAGAGATATTGTTGAGATAGATGCCAGTGATATAGGTTGGGGAGGAATCCTTAAACAACTCAAAGAAGGTCAGGAACAAATTATTCAGTTTGCCTCAGGTGTGTGGAATTGTGCAGAGAAAAATTATTTGACCATTTAAAAGGAAGTGAAATATGCCTTGAATTGCATTAATAAATTTGATATACGCCTAATAAACAAAAGGTTCCTTCTCAGAACTGATGCGTCAAGGGTAGTAAAAATTGTATACCTGATTTTCTAAACAGAGAAAATCTTCAAGAAAAACCTCATCTAATGGTTATAGTAATTGAATGGAATCCTACTCTTACTCATGAAACTTTCAAAGAAATTTCATATTCCATGAATTGGAAAGATTACATGAATGATTGGAAACCAACTTGGCAACTTAGAAACACTCAGGTCTTAAACGCAAATCTCGAACCTCATGGAGATTTACAACAATTGGTCCTAGAACGTAAGGTTTATCCAAAATCCAAAAAATTGATGTATGACATGGTTTTTGACAATTCTAGACACCTGGAAAACCTAGTAGAAAATGCCTTTGATCTTCATTTTAGATAAATGAATATAATTTGGAGAGATGAAAATAAAAAATTTAATATTTTTCACAAATATTTTGTGATAAATAGAGCCATAGATCCGAAATTCCATCAAAGACTCATGTGGCCACAACATAATCCAGAACTTGTTTTTCCTGATTTTGTTTATTCTTTCTTTGGATATAAAAAGTTATGGTGGAACTTGCTTTGTAGAGACAACCGAGATGGTACCTACTATGCACTCTTAAAATTTGAATCACTATTTGTGACCCAAATTCTACATCGGCCAGGCTGGATAAAGAATGGTGGACATGGTTCGACATCTACAAAACTGATATGGACCCCATTTATTTCCAAACATATTACCAATAGGCATGCGACAAATGTATAAACTGCTTTCACCAGCCCTGTAAAACCGTAGTAGACTTGAATAGATTCACAGATGATGGATTCTTTTATATTTCATGGCTAAACATTACCAATGGTTTGTCATGACAAAAATAAAGCATCAAATAGTACTGGGAAATCCCATCATAGTTCGATGCATATTTTCTAAAGCACGGGACACCTGTGAAAGATATGCCAAACAAATATTCCCTTGCACAAATATGTTGGGAATATAACTGTTGTACTTATATTCGTTTCTCGTGGACTTTGCATGATAAAGGCATCCACTGTGTGAAATAATGTAAAAGTTTAGTCACTTGACGATCAATGTGACTAGTAGCATGGGATTCTGATAATATCAACATAGTGTAAATAAAGGTTTCGTGGGATACCTTATATATCCACTTAGTATACTTTTCAGAGAATTCCCCGTCCGAAAAATCCACTATTATAAAACTTTACCAGGCGATTCTCTCAGACTCAGAGCACTTCTTTGACAATTCGTGTGGATTGACCCACATCTCAGAGCATCTATGGAAAATATATTAGTCATTATCAGTAGTACCATAAGATGTCCTTTTTCTCCCCCAACTTTTTATAAATAAGGGGGAGGATAACCATAGGAGGCATTGAGAGTTAGAGAGATCAAGGGTCTGAGAGTTAAGAATTATCCCTGCTCTACATCTTGAAGGCGATCTCCTTGCATCACGGAGAAATTCTCCAATTTTTAATTAACTCATAGAAAGTCCAAAGTCTGAGAAGCATGTGCATTAGGACCTATGAGCCTGGTGAAAACCTAAAGTGGTCATACTTTCTTAGGGAAGATTCTTTTGGTTTGATATCTCTGGCTCATAGGAAGAGTTTGTAAAGGGCCAGGAAGCTTTCATTTTCTTCTATTGCAACAGTTCTTTAGTTGAGAAGAGAGGAATTGGACATGGGCAAGTTGGTGAGATGTGTAATCCTATTTTGCAAACTCAAGAGTGCCTCCAGCCTCCCATATGCAATATATTCCTCGTCAATTTGTCCTTTGAGATATTTTGATTTGACTGGTAAAAGCAACGCTTTGAAAAACTATCCATTTTGTCTTGGCAATTTTCCTAATCTTCCCAAATCCTTTATTCCTTCGGTGTATATTTACACCTTTAGGGGCAATTGCTAGTTTTAACATAGTGAGAAGTATTATGGAGTAATTATTTTGATGCTTATCATGGATTTATATCTATGTTTATCATCAATCTAATTTATATAGCTATATTAATTATATTTGACAAAAAATATTCATTAATTATATATTCAGCAATATTAAATTTTGTAGAAATTTGAATAATAGTTGAATTATTCACCGAGATTATCCTGATTACACACTATTTAAGCTTCATGCATAATACATAACCTCTTCTACAATTGATCATCAATTTGCGGAAATAGAAGCAGTCGCATGCGTACATTAAAACATAATCAAGCACACATATAACACAGTATGTAATGGGGAAAGCTTACAGCTGAAAACCCCCAACTATCTGTATATTATAATGATAGAGAACATGTAACAATACATAACACAAAGCTCCTCACAACTCTCAGCACTATCTCACATGCTACACACAAACTAGCTCAGATATGAACAAGTCACAAGTTCAAATCTCCTCCACCTGTCTGCCTGCCTCTATTGCGCAATCCAAGATGAATAATGATGAGATCCAAGTTCGAATCCCACTGGCTTGTACTGCGCAATCCTCATTGGCAATCTCAATCAATGTGTGTGCAAATCTCATGCACAGCTATAGTCACAACTGATAGTAGACTCACCCTTTCACCACCTCTAACACTGGTCTCCACTGAACTGTCCATGCACTGCAGTTAACTGATGTATTCTTTAGTTGATTTATGAGTTAATAATTAGTGAATTAATTAATAATTAATTCACACCACTCATCACTAGTGTATTTATCAGTTAGACTAAATACAGCTAGTTCAACTAAGTTAAACCGAACACAACTCCACCAACTGTCTCATCAACTCCACCAAACTCTGCCACTTGAGTTCTAACTGAAGTCAATCATGCAATAGCTCAACTAACCCTTAGGAAAAGCGTATTTCCTTCTGTCAGCTGCATGTGCCACATTCAAGCATCAAACTGAAGTGCTCCAAGAGGATAAGATAATGTTTATAGTCTAAATATTATTAAGGGTTAATAATATTTGACTGTTCTATTTTTAGCCTGGCAGTCTAAAAATAGATTCCACCCAATGTCTAAAAATAGAGGGCCATCTATTTTTACCAACTTGACCAATCATCCATAAATAGCATCCTGCAACTCATAGACCATGATCCATATGTCTAAAAATAGACTTTGCGCCAAAAATAGCTTGCGGGCCCACTTAGTGAAGGCGACTTCTTTTCACTAAGCTCCATCATATTGTTGCATTTTCAACAAATTTGACCATTAATCATATGTTTTTTAGTTTATATGAAACTAAAGAAAATATAAAATGGTCTGAAAATATTCAATAACAATAATGTTAATATCTAATTGCAAGGAATCTTATTTCAACTTAAAGTGGATGAGGATCTTTTGACTTCGTTTTATTTTTATAATTAAGGGTCTAGATTGATTCTAAAAGGAATATGCTACCATATGCTTAGTTTTAATGCTTAAAAACGTCTATAGCGTATTACAGAGTTTGTTAGGTTGCATTGACTTTTAATAAATTTAAAAAATTATATTCATGTCAGATGGCTCCCCACCCACCAATTTCCTAGGGATTTGAGATTATTTTAATTTTAATAAGTTCCTCCATGATAAGTTTATCATTATTATTTGTAACATTCATTTATATATGATCAAATTTTATTTAGCAAAATGGTCCATTTTACAGTAAGATGTGTAATTTTCTTTTTCTTAAATTAAAGTTGACCCATAAATTTTTTATGCATGATTAATAAGAGAAATGTGTGCATTGGTAAGATTAACACTTTCTTTGTGTGACCATATTTTTTTATTATATTTATGATGTCTTTCACTCTATCAACCAAATTAAAATGATCATACTGCTTTATAATACATAATTATTTATGTTCAGCGTTATC
Source organism: Pinus albicaulis (assembly GCA_034641835.2). NCBI lineage: Eukaryota > Viridiplantae > Streptophyta > Pinopsida > Pinales > Pinaceae > Pinus > Pinus albicaulis. The sequence goes on along the minus strand of CM076575.1, from coordinate 1,132,801,595 downwards.
TTACCAATTATATGAATAAATAATATATTTTAATTTAATTTTCTGAAAAATAAATGGTTGAGTAATATTTTTTTAACCTAACGAAAACAGGGAAAGTTATAACACAATTTAATCTTAGTAGATAATCAATGTTATTATACCGAAAGGATTTAATTTCAAAATATTTGGATGAGAGAAAAAGGGCCGAGTATAATAAGGCCTAGGGAAAGTTATAACACAATCTAATCTTAGTAGATAATCAATGTTATACCGAAAGGATTTAATTTCAAAATATTTGGATGAGTGAAAAAGGGCCGAGTATAATAAGGCCTGATGTTTGCAAGGGATAGCATATGGTTACAACCGTTCGAAAAGCAGAAAAGCATTTCCAGATGCAACGCATGAAGGAAAAGGAAGAGATCCGGTCAGGCAGCGCTGAATTTGCGTAGCTCTGTTTCCATTAACACAACTTGTTCGCCCATTATTCAGAGTAATAGAAAATGTGAATGACAAGTAAAGTAAACACCTGTCTTTGGATTTTTACGCCGGAGGCGTTTTCTTTGCGGGCTTGGGGTGAGCAAACACTGTTCACCCCAGCCAATGAGCAGTGTTTGTCATCTCCCTTCTATCTGGTTATATTTTGACAGGTTGCGAAATAGTATTGGGTGAGGTCGCCGTCGTGGGTGGGTGTTTAATTCGTCCTGCCCGTCCTCTAGCCGTCCTCGATGACTTGACCTCTTCAACTAGACCTGGAACAAGCTTTATGAGCATGGCGAAGGGAGGCGGTGCGCTTCCCGGCATGAACCTCAAAGTTCCTCAGTCGCGCATTGCTGGAGAGGAGGAGGAACATGATCACCAGAGTTATATCCACCAAGTTACACCCATATTACATTGGAATCCCAAGTGGGTAGAGGTTGTTGCAGACCATACAAGGATTCAAGGAGCTCACTGGTCTGCTCAAGATGTGTGGGGCTATCGATGGAAGCCATATCAGCTTCCACAAGAAACCCAACGATGAAGTCATCTACAAATGCAGGCACAATTTCTATGTTGTTGTGCTCCAAGCAGTTTCTGACCATAGAAAAGTCTTTTGGAACGTTTCTGTTAGGGCTCCTGGAGGGACTGATAATTCAACACATTTGAGGGAGAGTTCTCTGTTCGAAAAACTCACATCTGCGCAGGTTTTGATGGACGTTGTGATCACTATACGGGGCATCAGCTTCGTCCATACCTTGCTGGCGATTGGTGTTATCCTTTACATTCATTTCTGTTGGTACCTTTCTCATCCAATGGCTCTGGGACTCCTGCCCAGAACTTGTTTGATGCAACCCTCATTAGGGGGAAATCCGTTGTGGAGCAGGCCATAGGATTTCATAAAGGTCGTTGGAGGATGCTGCAGGATATGAATGTGGGTCTTAGCCATGCACCCCAGACTATTGTCACATGTTGTGTGCTTCATAACATATGTCAGTTGTCTGGAGAACCAGAGCCTTTTATGTGCAGAGATCCCTGGGAGAATGGGCCTGCTGCTAGAACAACCGACAGTGACAAATCTATTAGTTATTTCGGAGAGACCTCGAGGCAAGCTCTGCTTGAGGATTTTCAAGAAGGGCATCAAAGAGTTTCTATGAGATAACGGTTTTGTTTCATGTAAGTGGTCGGTGTGGACCTCACTGTGAGAATATGGGTTCCTAACAAGCACAAAGTTATGATTCGAGGTCTGAATTTCACCTAATCAAATTCAAAAGTTTTTAATTCCAGTGTACAAAATCCAACCTCGGGAAACCTTGTATATTGCACAGTAATTCTCTGTATCATTCTCATCATTTTTTGGATTTCTCTGTTATATTGCGTTTCTACAATGTTGTCTTCATCTTATCTACCTAAGCATAGCCAAGGTAAAAGGTCTAACCTGACTGAGCTCTGTTCAGGTAAGGCTTTCAGAAACTCATATTGGCACAACGAAGACAAGGTTATTTGTATAGATCAGGGTTTCTCCAGATATTCTGTTGAAGTGTTATTGGGGTTCTGAAACTTGACCTTTGCGTTGCCTCTGTTTTCTTTTATAGGTTTATTTTCCCCGGGCAATGGTGGTCCTCAGATCTCACCAAGGGCTCCAGTGCAGACAAGAAAATTCTCGCTTGAGTTCAATAATAATTATCATCCAAATTCAACAAATCGAGGACCTGGGTAAACAATGTGAGTATTGGCTTCGTTTTCTCTTCTGTAGATTTTGAATTTCAGTGATAACATGCAGCATGTTTATTAATATTGATGTTTCCACCCATGGCTTCCATGTTTATCAGGCACTATGTTTTCTCCATGACTTTTTGTTGAGTATCCACCATGACTTCTTGTTAAGTATCCGCATTGTCCACTGTTATCAGGCATATTTTTACAAGTAGCCTTGTTCCTACCGTGGTTTATCTTGGTAGGTCAAGACAGTTCATGTTCTCACCATCGCCTGGTTGGCTAAGACAATTATCTTTCTAATGTGACACTGCGTGCTTCCCTGTTTTTAAACGCTATGTTCTAACCATGCCATCCATGTTGTTTGTTAGGAACCCATGTGTCACCATGGCTTCCTGATGTGTACCATACTGGTTTTAGGTTATTGCATTGGCTCTCTTGGTCATTTGAAGGTGCTAGTATGGCCTTTTGTAACAGATGTTTTTAGTATACCTTTTCCTCTTGCTAGTGTAATGTGATGAGTTTATCAAGTAAACCATTTATCCATGATGCTTCACTATATTCTGTAATCCCATCATGCCTGTAGGGTGGAAGCTCTAGTTTCTGTTGTTGATACAATCCTTCAAAGAATGATAAGAGTTTGGTTCCACATTATCTCTTCTTGTATCTTTATGATATATGCTTTTGATGTTTGTTTGGTGTTGCGTTAATTTAATGTGCAGAGGGAAGAACCAACCTTCTGATTCTCTATTTGATCCTGAACCTGGAATTGCTGAAGTGATACCTGTTCCACCAAATCTAAGCTCTTGAAGTCTGTACAAATTCTTTTTTTGATAAACCTAGTAGGTTTTACCCAGGCATCTCTGCTCCTCAATTGGAAAGTTCAACTGCAAAGACTAATTTATCTAGCAATAAGCCCTTCATACGGATGACACGGGCACCCACAACATGGAGTGTGAAGTGGCTTCCACTTTGTATTGCCATATGCAAAAATTGCTTCTTCCACAGGTACATTATCCAATTTGTACAGCATCTCAAAGTATTGTCTTTACGAGCAGACCCATATTCTATTTTGAACAGCATGCCACATGAATGAGAGCTCCCATGATTTTGTCAAGAAAATGAATGATTGTCATTCATGTTAGCAATCTCCTCTTGTCAGACGTGGTTTAAAGAGAATGGCCCATTGCTTTTTTGCCTACAAGACCGTGACAGTGGTTTTGACAATATTTACATTTTTAAGACTATGATACGAACCTATGGAAGGCATCTTTTCAGCATGTTGCTTAATCAAGCATGGTTCAAAGAAAATGGTCTATTGTTTTATTTGCCTTGCACAGAGAAAATATGCCAAGCACTACCGTGATCTTGTAGAACCCTGCATTTGAATTTTGGAGTCACTTGAACCTGTTGTGGAAGAAGTTTAGGTTACAGACCAAGTTTAGAGTTGTTTTAAGTTTCCCACCTGATACATATTTAAATATATTTAAATTTGGATATGCTTCAGATATTTTGTTTTGTTATATTGGAAGTCGAAAGTTGTAGATGGATTATATCTAACTTTTCAATTGAGGGCATTCTTTCTAAAATTCCAAATGTGACAGTTTTGAATGGCTTTCTTGTTATTGCTTTCATAATTTATTTTTTTGAAGTATCTCCTTATTTGAATAGTGTATATGGGAATTCAGAGTTTCCCTTAATATTTCTTTCACATTATTCTATCCCTACCCAATTGTATAGGTGTTGCATAATTTGTGTTGGTTTCTTAAAAAGAAATGGAAAATTTTTGGGTTTATGTTCAAGACACTGTTCCGATTCGTCGTCACTGACATAATCTTGAATAGTGTCACCCACCTGTCCTCGCATGTGTTGACCTTCTGTTGACTTGCTATTGCAATGTCATTTTCTAATTTTGTAGTGTTCCATATTTTATTTGTCCAGTAAACATGGCATGCGTTGAATTTTTGCATAATGACATTACTCTACATGTCGAGTTTTATCCCCTCGAGAGTCCTAAAGCAGCCTTATGTGCAAAGATTAGTGTTGGTTTATCAAAATCGGGCAATTGATTTTCTTTATATTAACAATAATCCCCGATTTGAATTTGTAGCACTAATATTGGGTATCTTGGTTTATCATGCCTCAACCTTTAGTGGTGTTGATCAACACAAGCTTTAGTTTGTGGCAACCAATATCAATTCCATTTCTAGAGGCTTGAGAGGGATTGACAACCATTTCTGTATCCTTCTACTCAAATAGGTCAATGAGCCTCACTAATGCGAGCTCAGGTAATGTTATTGCCTCCTTTCCTTCTTTTTTTCAGAAGAAAAAAAACCCTGCGTATATTATATATACCAGTACATATTCAAAATACATTCTCAGATGATAAATCATTGAGAAAATCAGCATTGCACTACATTCTGTAATTGCAAATTCATGAGATGAATAAGCAAGTGAGAGTATGTGCAGCAAAACATCCAGAGGGAAATTAATCAACCCCTTCACAATGAGACTGTATATTCTTGAAAGGCTTCACACAAACAAAGAAGACACAGGTATAGGTAAATATTGTTCTAGTAGACTAGTGTCTATACTACAGCCGAAAATAAAAGATGATTATCTATATAAGATAGAGAGAAGTGTCCGCGGATAGGTAGGCTGGGCTGCTAGTCAATTTTAGGAGATACAAAATCGGTCTTTACAGGTGTTACACAGTAATTTGTCACCGGCCCTGCAATCCCCATCTCGCCCATTGGAGGGTCGTTTTTGTGACCAATAAGCAGTGTCATGCCTTGCAAATACCATCATTGCATCCCTTTCCATGAGGACAACATTCCTTCTGTTGATCATTTCCTGAGCAGACCCCTAAAAACACCTGTTTTTGCCTTGGCGCTGGTAGCCCGTTATGTACCCGCGCCAATGGGGGAAAATTAACACTGAGCCCGCGCCAATTGGCGCTCTGTCCCAGTGTTGCACCCGCGCCACTCTGTTTATGGAAAGTTTTTTAAAAAAGGAGGCGAAGTTTCGATTACACCAACTTCGTGGATGAGTCATCAGGAGCGGTTTCAATTGAATAACCACGACCTTCCTCCTTTGGCCTCTTGTTTCCACCATATGGGGAACCTCCCAAAGGATAAGGCCTCCCTTCCACTATTGTAGGGATCCCAACCTCCTCCTCTCCTCTATAAATATAGCCTTCATCCATTGATGAAGGGGCTGAAAGGCTGAAAGTCTTGAAGTGCCTAAGCTCTGAATCTCCATATTCCCAAGAGCCTTTGTGTTGTAAAGAATCCTCTCTTTCCCTTAAGGCTGACTCAAGTAAGGAGACCATTGTCACGAGACTCTGGAGAGGTTTTCCCTTTCCTTGGTGAGCTTTGCGAGACGTGGACTACTGGAAACCCGTCCGAAGGAGACCGCGACGTCAGAACTTGGTTGTAATCTTTCTTCGCTGATTATTTAATATATGATTATGATTATGGTTCCACTCCGTTTTCCATCATGTTAATGCGAGTAATGTCCTTTCTGACTGATGTTTAGTTACGTATGCTGGTTTCTATGCTTGTATCTGTTCGTTTCTTCCATGTGCAGGTGTTCATCCGCGGAGATCGTGGAGGGATTGTGATCTGCCAAGGCTGAGGAACAGGGACGCTTCTTCTTCAGATCCTAGCGTTGGAATCCAGGTAGGCTTCTATCTCCAGCCTTTTCATTCGTAATTAGGAACTTGCGTCATAACATTGTTTGTTTGTTGCTAGACCCCTGCTGGGCTAGTAGGGATCGCCTCTGTCCGCAGAGGGGATTTACCTCCTCAACAAATTGGCGACTCCGCTGGGGATCTAGCTTGTTGTTTGATTTGTAAACTATAGACGGAGCCTGAAGTACAGCCAGATAGCCTTCGAAACGCTTTTGCCCTGCATTAGCGGAGTAGATCAACGCTACTTCAGTCAATCTCCGGTTTGGTTTACGGACTGAACGACTTGGAGTCTTTGTCTTGCCCTGCCATTTGTCTCTCGATTCTGCTTGCTTGGTCAGCCTTCTGGGTTGGGTTCTTTTTGTGTTTTGGCTTTTGGTTCAGCCCCAGAGGATCAGATCTGACCTCTGTTTTTCCGGATTTTCATCTTTTCATGGTTGGCTTGATTGGCGCGGTTTATAACCTGACAGTCGCGCCAATTGGCGCAGGTTGCCTGTTCATTACTTGCGCCATCCCCTGTCTGGCGCGGATTACAGCCAGACAGTCGTGCCATTTCCTGTAGGTGGTAGGGTTATCCTTGTTCGGAAGTTTATTTTGGTCAGTACTTTGCTTCTGGGTTTGTTTTAGATTCATCTTGAAGTGGGAAGTCTGGTTTTGGTTGGGAGAAATTCTTTGTTTTTTCATTTTCAGGAATTGGCACTTGTTGTCAGTTAGCAACCCGCGCCAATTGGCTATTGGCGCTAGTTGTCAATGTACAAGTCGGGCCAATTTCAGGATGTGTGAAATTTGAAGATTTTTTCCCTAAATCCTTCACCAGTGTGTCTTTCCCTTCCAGCCTTTCCTCTGTATGAGCATAGATTACATTGCTCATTGTTTGGAATGTCTTCTTTCTATGATTGTTTAATGTAAAAGGGGATGAATGCCTTGTTTTGATCTCTTGCTTTGGAAGTCCTTTTTGTGTTTGACCGCATATGTCTTGTCAACTTTTGAGGGATTTTGTCACAAAGTATTTTGAAACAACGATTGCATTCTTAGTGTTTGTTTACATCTCTTTTTCATTCATCCTTCATTAAGAAGATTTGCGTTTTTTTAGTTTTCGTCTCATAGTTTGCTTTTCGTTTAAATGCATTAGATCACATTGCATCGAAAAGTGTTTTTGAGATTCATCATTGGACTTAGATCACATTGTTTAGTGATTGAAAACTAAAAATCGCTTCGAGTGCATTCTCTTTTGTTAAAAGCTTGCATTAAGTAGATTCTCATTTTATCGAAAAATGCATTGAATGCATTCTTATCATTTGAAAAGAAAAAGGAAATTGTGCATAGATTACAATTGCATAGTTTTCGAAAAAATAATTTTGCATAGATTACATTGCATAATTCGCTTCGTTGAATGTTTTAGAATACTTTTGGATAGTGAAAGTCATCTAGTTTTGAAAAGTTTCGTTTTCAGTTTTGCTGTTTGTTGCATCATTGTTTGAAGCTCTTCCCTTAACTAGATAGCATTCATCGAATTGAAAAGATTTCTTTTCTCATGTAGCTTTGCATTTAGGCGTCTTTTGAGACACTACATACGATAGGGCCTGAAAATTGAAACTTAATTGAAGATCAACTGTAAAATTTATTCAATTAACCTAAGGCAGCATTGGAACTGAACGAAACATATTTAGAAGGTCTAGGCTAGAGACGTGTTCCGGCATCGTTAAACCTAGCAGCTGTCGTTCGCCTGTTGGCTTTAGACAGCGCTAGTACAGACTTGTGCTCCCCGTACCGTCGCATATATAAAGGGAGACCCCTCTAGGTTTTCAATCCTTTATCCACAGGAAGCCGAGTCTGCCGCCCTATACCCGTGATACACCGAACACAACATTCGGGGAGACTACCCGCACGTACGGAAAGTCCTTGGTCGATTTCTGTTTCATTTTTGAAACCAAGGTGTATATTGCAGTTCACGGATATTTGGTACACCCTTTGTGCCTAGTTTTTCCTAAGCAGTCATTTGGTCTTTTCTGACTCCCTAAACTTGAAAAGACCGTCAAGCGCTTGTCCTTTCACGCTTGTGTCAACTCTGAAAGAGATAGAGTCATCTTTTTATCGTTTCTCGACTCTTGAAACATGAAACGGTAGAATTTCTTATTTTCCAATGTGGTAAAATTAATCACCCACGATTACACGCCTGCTTAGATATTGCTTGTTGACCGTTTGATCGTGTGCCCTTAACTCTTTTTCAGCCCGTGTGTGGTTTTGAGTTTGATGGCAACTTTTTCAGAGTTCACCAACCAAGGAATCCCCTCAGAAGGGAATCCCGGTCATTTTCCTCCTTTTGGAAATGTTGGTGCTCCTTACATGGCGACGTTGTCCCTTCCTGGGTTAACTGTTGGGTTGCCTGTTTGGTTGTTCTCAACCTCTGTTGTCCCGAATGTCTCCACTACTGTTCAATCAGTTCCTCCGACGGAACAACATCATGTTGATTCCAAGGTGGAGCTCTCCCCTTCTTCGCCTGTTTCTGCGCCCTCCTCTTCTACTTCGCCTGGTGAAAGTCTGGATTCAAGTAACCAGGTGGCTAAGAAGAAGAAGAAGAAGACAAAGAAGAAGAAGTCTAATAAGCGGGAGGTTAAAAGTACAGCTACTGTCCATGAGGAATCTCCTTTTGATAAACCTTCCAACCCTCCACGGAAAGTCAAGTTCCCTTGCCTGTTGTGCACGGGAGACCATCTCCTTTGAGACTGCCCTGCCATTCCCAAGGTGCTCGAAGTATGGTCCAACGGCCGCCCACCGTTGCCTTTAGCTTCCGGGAGTCAAGTTGGGGGCATGTCTTCAGCTGCTGTTGATAAGAATTCTAAGAAACAGGGTAAGATCACCAATCCCTGTAAGTTGTGTGAAGGGCACCATGCCATTCACCTTTGTCCTTATATGGATGAAGCCAAGCAAGTCTTGGACAACCCAGCCGGTTCTACACCACGCCTTCCACCTGGTTATAATCGGCTTTCTTCGAGTCCTCCGCCAGCTGATCCTACGATTGGTCAAGAGTCATCCTTGGTCGATCCCACTCCCCCAGAAATTCAAATTCGCGAATCCGTCCCTGACCAACCATTGGTCGTAGGATCGGTTGAACTGGCCCCGTCCGCGGTGCACCATGTCTTTTCTATCGAGAGTGGATCTCACACCCCCCATGTCCTTCTGATCTCTTCAGATTCTTCAGACTTGGAGAAAGATTCTCCTGTCCCTGTACTTCAAGAAGCCCCTCCTCCGCCTCCCATGATGGAGGCTCCAAAGGATATTCCTCCCGCCTTCGAGATGGAGGTCATGGAGGATGCTTCTTCTACCGTAACATCAGGGGAAGACCTTCGCTTGTCGATGGTAGCCCCTCCGAGTAGTTTGGTCGCTTCCTTTGACTGGAATCGATTTGCAGGATTTCGCCTTCCGTCTTATGTGCCTTTCGAGATCACAGTACAGGCTCTTGGTCTGGTTGTACCCAGCACCATTATAGACGAAGGTGCCTATGTTAGTATTCTGTCATCAACTACCTGGCAAGCCTTCTGTTCGCCACCGCTTGCACCTGTTACGCAGAATCTGTTGACATTCAATAGAAGAACGAGTCAACCGTTGGGGATCCTTCCAAGGTTACCCGTTACTTTGGGAGGCAAAACTGTCCATATGGACGTGATGGTTGTCCCAGGCCCCTTGGATTTCAATCTGCTTTTGGGGCGTGATTACACTTATGCCATGGGAGCACTTGTCTCCTCCCTCTTTCGCGTGATGTGCTTTCCACATGAAGGACGCATCGTGACCATTGATCAGCTGTCGTTCTTTGGTCCTACTGTGGCAACTGGTCCGCCATTACCCCCTCCTAGTTTTTATCCACCCGTTGTATCTGCCCCACCGCAGGTCAACTACGTGGCTACCTACCCCGTGCCTGTACTCAGTGACGATGCTGTCGTGCATAGTGTGCTGGGGGCATTGGGTCCTGATTTCCAAGATGTTTTTCTCCCTCCTGGTGTGGAACTCTTGGAAGTATCGCCTTCTTGTTCATTTTGATGTAAGTCGGTCGGAGCATAGTTCATTGTCTTGTGTCAAGCTCCTTAAAAAAATGAAACAAGGTCATCGGAGCATAGTTCCTTGTCTTGTGTCAAGCTCCTTAAAAAATGAAACAAGGATGTCTGAGGATAGTTCTTTTAATGTGTCAACCTCGTTAAAACAATGAAACACGTTCCCGTTCAATTCGAGTCTTTGATAAGATCTCGTAAAATCCTAGTCGAGTCTTTTCTTTTGATCTTGTAATTTGAACCTTCACTCCATCTGCTTTTCATATGGACTGAAGCTTGGGGGGCATGTACCTCGAATTGTGTCACCATGCCGGGGGCATGCTTACTTTTTCAAGCATAGTTTGTTTCCGTTTCAAGCTTGTGTAAAAATGAAACCGGTTTCAAGCATAGTTTATCTTTGTTTCAAGCTTGTGTAAAAATGAAACCAACTTCAAGTAGAGTTTCCTGATTTCAAGCTTGTGTAAAAATGAAACCTTTCCAATTTTACCCCTTGTGATTGTCATCTTATCAGCCTATTTTTCCAGATGAGCCTTGGTTTTCTCGCTCCATCGTCATTATCTGCTTGGCCGATCATATGCCTTCACTTGGTTGTTTTACCCGTTCCTGAGGAACCGCTGCTATGAGTGGTCTTGTTAGCCAGCCTCTCGACCTTTATTCGTTCAGAGTAGTTCCACCATTACCGGAACCAGTTGCTACCCTTTATACCACTCGTTCCTCCAGGAGGAGTCATCTTTCAGCTCTTTTCTGACTCTCTAAATATGAAAAGATCGCCGAGGCCCTTGTCGTTTCGATCTCGTTAAAATGGACACGAATCGACATTCACCCAGTATAAGTTTAACCCTTTTTCGGGCTGGGATGGATCGATTACGAAAAGGAATACCCTAGCCTATCACGACTAGGAGGTTTTCCCGGATATTGTTTTCTACCTTTTCGGATCTGGGAAACTATTTACGAAAAGGGACCCGTGGAGTTTTCTTTTCTGCTGTCTTTTCAAACTCTCTAAACATGAAAAGACGCCGAGTTCTTCCTTTGTCAGACTCGTTAAACCCTGATGACATTGGATTCCGTCGAAATGACGTTCTCCGAGTTTCTCCTTCCTGGGACTCGTTAAATGCACTAGGATGGATTCGCCCGAAGGGCGGACTTATATCACAAGCATATGCTATCCCCTTCAAGCTTGTTATCAAAAATAATTGGGGTACTCGCCAGAAATGGTGGGGGAAAAATGGAACCATCGTCGTTGTCGTCGGCAGTATGTCGCTCTTGAACATGGCACTTGTCTGCATCCGTGTCGGGTTGGGGACATCTCATCTCGTTGCTTCACTATGCCTCCATGGGTTTGGGTAATCTCTTTTGACCTCTCATCTGTTCACTGCCTCGTTACCATGACCTCTGATCCGTTGATGTCAAATACTGCCAAGTCCACTGTCGTGCCGTTCATGTGTTCAAGAGAAGTTGGCCTCTGCAAATATCAACCTTCCTCTGTTCTCATGCAATTCCGATTCACAACAAAACATCATGTTCCTCTGTCTCGTGTCGATGATGTGGGAATCATTATGGCCCACCGTCGATCAAGGTCACTTCCTGTCGACATCAGCTCATTATCCAGGAAGTTGGTCTAGAGACTCTTTATGGTACCTTGGAGCCTGCATGCCTCAATGGAAGGTTCGTCGCATTCGACGAGAGGTTTACATCATTGGCCTCCGATCGAGTGATTCTGCGGGTGTTCGACGTCAGCTCATTTATTCGCACGCCGTAGATTGTACCTGTAGTACCTTGAGAACCATTGTCATTATTGGTGGTTTCTCTCGCGTCTGTTAACAGCTTTCATCATTGGCTGGTAATCAGACGATGTTCTTGCATGTTCGACTTCAGCTCACATATTCGCATGCTTGAACTTGTACTTTGTTGGGTTAAGATGGAGCGCAAGACCTTGGATTGTGTCTGTTGTAATCCAAGCTGCGATTTTGGATTATTGTCATTATGTACATGACTCATTGATTGGATGGCTGCGACCATACCTGAGTCTATTTGTTTGATCCTAGTTGGATGGCTGCGCCCATACCCTGGATCCGGATTATAGCATACTCTATTTCGGATGGCTGCGCCCATACCACATATACATCATGTACTTGAGATATCAGTTGTATCTTTCTGCGCAGGTTTTCCGACGGCGGGCCTTCAGTTGAACATGTTCTCGTAAAGCATTTCACCCCTCTCTCTCTCGGGCCTCATGCTTTAGGGGGCATCTGTTACACAGTAATTTGTCACCGGCCCTGCAATCCCCATCTCGCCCATTGGAGGGTCGTTTTTGTGACCAATAAGCAGTGTCATGCCTTGCAAATACCATCATTGCATCCCTTTCCATGAGGACAACATTTCTTCTGTTGATCATTTCCTGAGCAGACCCCTAAAAACACCTGTTTTTGCCTTGGCGCTGGTAGCCCATTATGTACTCGCGCCAATGGGGGAAAATTAACACCGAGCCCGCGCCAATTGGCGCTCTGTCCCAGTGTTGTACCCGCGCCACTCTGTTTATGGAAAGTTTTTTAAAAAAAGAGGCGAAGTTTCGATTACAACAACTTCGTGGATGAGTCATCGGGAGTGGTTTCGCCTGAATAACCACGACCTTCCTCCTTTGGCCTCTTGTTTCCACCATATGGGGAACCTCCCAAAGGATAAGGCCTCCCTTCCACTATTGTAGGGATCCCAACCTCCTCCTCTCCTCTATAAATATAGCCTTCATCCATCGATGAAGGGGCCGAAAGGTCAAGGGCCGGAAAGTCTTGAAGTGCCTAAGCTTTGAATCTCCATATTCCCAAGAGCCTTTGTGTTGTAAAGAATCCCCTCTTTCCCTTAAGGCCGACTCAAGTAAGGATACCATTGTTGAGAGAGTCCGGAGAGGTTTTCCCTTTCCTTGGCGAGCTTTGCGAGACGTGGACGACCGGAGACTCGTCCGAAGGAGATCGCGACGTCATAACTTGGTTGTAATCTCTCTTCGTTTATTATTTAATAGATGATTATGATTATGGTTCCACTCCGTTTTCCATCATGTTAATGCGAGTAACATCCTTTCTGACTGATGTTTAGTTACGTGTGCTAGATTTTATGCTTGTATCTGTTCGTTTCTTCCATGTGCAAAGCCATCCGTTTAAATCGTGGGAGGGATTGTGATCTCGCTGCTTGAGGAGGAACCTCCTTCTTCAGATCCTAGTGTTGGAATCCAGGTAGGCTCTTATCTCCAGCCTTTTCATTCGTAATTAGGAACCTGCGTCATGACATTGTTTGTTTTTTGCTAGACCCCTGCTGGGCTAGTAGGGATCGCCTCTGTCCGCAGAGGGGATTTACCTCCTCAACAACAGGCTCGCTTGATGTCTAGTGAAGCTGGCTCGCTTGTTATGTTTTATCACGCTCACTTGATAAGAATTTTACCGGCTCACTTGTTAATACACGCTCGCTTGTATATTTCTCAGGCTCGCTTGATAGTTGAAGATCGACCCATGACTAACCACAAAAATCATGCACTCTTTTAAATAATTTTCAGGCTCTCTTGTTCAGATGTATGCCATTCTTTGAGCTTGAAATTGTTGTTGATAATCATGTTCTCTTGACAGGGAAATCATTCAGCAGATAATATAAGTTCTTGAGATTGGTTAGCAGCAGAATCTCCTCAGGACACGACCTTCTAATCTGCAATATAATATTCAAGGAGAAAATAAAACTAATACGGATATACAAAAACGAAGACAGGATATCACTGAAAGCCATATCACGGAATGGGGAAAGAGGATTCCTGTATCAGTCTGTCGTCCCGATAGTGAGAAACCAACATTTTCTCATATTCTGTAGAGAGACCCTTCTTTGATAAACCATCGGCCCGGGTGTTGTTTTCTCTATATATATGGGAGATAGGCGGACAGTTCAACCTTCTCCATAATCTTTGAGTCCGATCCACCCATCCCTGTAGGTGAGGAGATAGAAGGGCCACTTCGCTTGTAATCCATCCGATAACCAGCTTCGAGTCCCCATATATATTTGCGTTCAGGATAGATAGATCCGAAGCAGCCCATAAGGCTCCCCATAAGGCCATAATCTCAGCTCTATTTTTTGAGCCTTGCCCACCATTCCACCAGATATGAATGCGAGCATTGGAAGACTGCTTGATCCACACACCACATCCAGTAATATTCCCCATGGAAGCCCCGTCAAAAAAAATTGCAGGAATAGCAATTTCATGCGGTCTTATACGCCTAGAGAAGTCGACCATCACCTCCAGCTGTTGCGGGCGCTCAGAAATCCACCTATTAATGTTCTCATATACCTTATTGAACTGAAAAGGAATCCCATCGAAAATCAAAAGATTTCTAGCTAGCCAAACCTCCCATACTAGGAAAAAAGGAAGCACATTATAATTTGATTTCAATTTTCCCCACTCCGCAGCCGCCGAAAGAAAATCCACAGGGATCCACTGGGGCGCCAATAAATACTCACTGAATAGTTTCCATAGTCTTCTTATGACAGAGCAGGAGAAAAATAAGTGGGCTATAGACTCATCCTCACAGCAGCATATAATGAATCTTCCCGGTCCCAGCTGTCCCCGCTTCTTTAAATTTTCCCACGTGAGGACTTTTCCCTTCCAAACTAACCACGCGAAAATGGTGATTTTTGTCGGAATTTTCTTACCCCAGAATTGGAAGAAATCCCGGGAAGCCGCCCCCATAGAACTGGAGATGATGCCCCGGTAAATATCCTTCACGATGATCATATTCTTTTTACGAGGCCCATTCCAAGAAATAATATCGCCACCGGGGGCATAACAGAAACCAGCGCCACTGAGCACGTCCCGAAATGCATCCCATTCATCGGCGACCATCACTGTCAGACCCAGATGACCTGCATTTTTAAAGATAGGAGCAGTGAAAGACCATTCGAGAATAACCTGGGAGAGCATATGAATACCCTTGTGGGCAAGAGCATGTATCAATCGAATAGATGGCCCCTGACCGTCCTGAAGATATAATATATGGTTGAATCTGATTGGAATGCGACTGTCGTCCCTGAACTACCAATAAAGCTGATTTTCAAATAACTTCATGATCTTTTTAAAGCCGGCCCAAATAGCAGATATACCCCTGGGGAAAGAGACATCTCCGCAACTGATTTTGTATAGTATGCCTCCATCCATGTATTCGGAGCGAATAATGGCCGTCCAAATGCTCGAGCCCGTGATGGCTCGCCATAACGATTTCATTAGAAGAGCAGAGTTGAACACGCGGGTATTCAATATTCCCCAACCATCCATGTTTTTTGGTCGAGACAGCTTTTCAAGACTGCATAGTTGATATTTAGACTCCATCTTAACACCACCCCAAAGGAATTTTGATATGATTTGATTGAGTTTATTAATGATAGCCACAGGAAAATAATAGAGATGTCCCCAGTAAATCAGCATCTGAGACAAAACCGCTTGAATCATGATGAGGCGTCCCCCCATGGAGAGCCAACGATGCGTCCACCGGCCAATGCGGGTCTTAAGGTAATCCACCATCCAAAGCTAGTCCTTGACTTTGTAGCCACATGGTTTAATTGTATGTCCCAGATATTTAAAACCAGAGAACACCGATCTGTATTCCACCCCCAAGAACTCTGCAATGAACTGGATCTCCGATAAATCACCGGAGTCATGGATCAAGAATGACTTACTTTTGTTAATGCACAAACCAGTGGCAGATTCAAATCTCGTGAAGATAATGTGGATATAGAACCAGTAATTTCTAATGATATATCCAAAAATTAATAGATCATCCACGAATATGGAATGGGTTGTGGATACTGTTTGTGAAAAACTGAAGCCCTTTAAGATTCCCCTTTCCTCTGCTCTGTGGATTATCTTACTAAATCCATCCATTACCAGTATGAAGATCATCGGCGAAAGAGCACATCCTTGACGGAGTCCGCGAGCCGCTTCAAAAAATTTCGTCGGCAGACCATTTACAATTATTGCATATCGAACTGTAGATATGCATGACATAATCCAGCGGATAATGTGGATTGGAAGACCAATTTTGAACAATATGATTCGAATGAAGGACCAGTCCACCGAATCGTAAGCTTTATGCAGGTCGACTTTCAGCATCATAGCCTCCTTTTTTGCTGTGTGCATCGAGTGTAGAATCTCTTGTGCTATGGCAATGGCATCATGTATTGATCTGCCTTCAAGAAAACCATACTGCTCCTTAGATATGTGTCTGGACAATACACCCTTTATGCGGTTTGCAATGATCTTGGATGTGACCTTATAGATAATGTTGCAAAGAGATATAGGTCTGAAGTCCGAAAAACTTTGGGGGTCGGAAGACTTTGGAATAAGAGCAATAAAGGTCGAATTTAGATTGGCCGGAATATGTCCTTGGATTCTGAAAACCTCTATCAGTTCAGTGAGCTCGCCCCCCATGAGATCGAAAAAATGAATAAAGAACTCAGCCGGCCATCCGTTCGGACCAGGGCACTTGTCCTGTGGAAAAGATTTAAGAACCCCCAACACCTCCTTTCTGTCAATTGATTTGTCAATCACCTCAATGTCCTCCAGACCAAAGCATTTGTCAATGTGATCCAGTACCCAAATTTGGTTCTCAGCACTGATAGCCTCCTCTTTTCTGAAAAAGGATGAAAAATAGTTATAAGCTTACACTTGAATTTCCGAAGTAGTTTGTGCATAACTGTTGTCCGATCTTTTGATCCTCCATATAGCATTTCGGATGCGTCTGTCATTGGCGGACTTATGAAATTTTTTTGTATTGTAGTCACCCTCCTTTAACCAGGAGATCCTGCTTTTCAGCTTCCATGAGACCTCTTCGATTCTCAAGATCTCCCTCTTTCTGTTGCTGAGGAGAGCCATTTCCTCCAAAGACGCGTCCATCGGGTAGGATGCCGTGAAGGATGCATAAATCTGTTCCATCCTATTATTTATCTCAAATAATTCTTTCTTGAGAGCGTTTTTCTTTTCAAGTTCCCACGCCTTGGTCTTATTTTTAATGACCTGTAGCTTATGATGGAACTGGTCCCAACCCTGTGGGATATCTTCCACCTCTGAATCCGACCAAATATACTTAACCATTTTTGTATATTCATCATCCTCGAGCTAGATCCGGTTAAACTTAAATGGGTGGCCCTTCAACTTTGTCTCAGGATTTCATGCCAGTTTGATGGGCATATGGTTCGAAATATCAGAGACAATGACAGCAGATCGGGGCATACCCAACTTATCAACCAGGTTATCCTTCACTAAGGCTCGATCCAGTCGCTTACCGACGAAATCATCTGCCATCCGCTTATTCGTCCAAGTGGGTAACATGGGAAGTGGTTGGATATCCACCATCTGCAAACCATGAAACATATCTGAAAGATAAGAAGCCAATGGATCCACTCTGGCCGACTGTCCCCATACTTCATCGGTTTGAAAAGTTGCATTGAAGTCCCCCAAAAAAATCAGGTTTGGCAACAACAGATTTTTTTATTCCAACATCCTTTGCCAGAAAGCAAGTCGGTTACAGTATGGAGCATATATATTTATCAGATAAATTGATTCTGGTTTGTCTCTGAACTTGCCTTCAAGTAAAATCCCCCCAAAAAATCTGAACGCTTTAAATGAAGCCCGATAAGGATCCCATATGGAAATCAGTCCCCCGGACCGACCGGTCGAATCCACTGCCACCGCTTTCCATCCATGCATAATATTCAGAAAGAATTTGATAGCCTTCTCCCTACAGCACATAGTCTCTTGAGCAAGAAAGATGACAGAATTTTGAGAACTGAGCAGTTCCCGCAGGGAATTGGCTTTAGAGGCATTGCCCAAGCCCCTGATATTTTGGGAAAGGATATAGGTCATGGCGATGCCAACGCAGGGTTGCGTGCTCTAAGCGCCCTGGTGGGATCCCTATTTCCTTCGCTGACCATAATAGGGATGTCAGTTAGGTCATTCTCATTACTGCAAATAGCGAAATAGCTCTGAATTTGCCCCTTGAAGTTTTGTTGGTCACCTTATGACTTCGATCAATAGGATTCCGGTTGGATGAGAGGGGGGGGGGGGGTTGTCAAATACAGTGAGTGCCGCTAAATCTAAATTTGGATTAGCAAAGATAGATTCAATATCACTCCCCACGGAATTCCTAGGGGATTACGGAGGGACCACAGGGTCCCCATATTCAGCTTGAAAATCGTGAGGTAGGTTGACCTTAGTTGATACATTCCTAAGGCTTTCAGAGGCCGCCCCATTGAGTGAATTAGGTAAATATTGATCTTTTGAGACAACGACAGACTTCCATTTATCCAACAGGCTACTATGTGTGCGACAGGGAGTGCTATCTGTGCTGTTGGCAGTGGGGAGATCATACTGAGGGATTTCCTTGGAAAAATCATGACTTTGGACAACAGGGTGCTCATATGTCGGAATAGCATTGGGCATATCAGAGGTAGGTTGAGGTGCACTGCCACTCCCCAAACCAGTAGCTATCCATGATGTATAGTTGTCAGAGGGAAGTAAATTAGATTCCGGTTCCAGAATTCTCGGGTTATTAAGGGGCTCTCTATTATACCTAGGTTCTTCAGTGTTCCCACAGAGCTTATCATCAACAGCATAACATACCTCATCATTTGAAGATGGAGAGTCAGAGATACTTGTATGAAGTTCCTTTGACGATTTGGCGGAGACACGGTCAAAGCGCCCCACCACAACACCTCCCTTTGCGCCACCCGGACGGATCAATTGCGAACAAAAAGGGCAGGTGTCCCGTGCGATGGCATATAAGACAACAAAATGGGATACCCCAAAAATCCACCCGCTGTCTATGTCTTCTGGCCCCCCAAACCAAATCAATGTCCCCAGGCAGCCCTCCTGAGTAGTCGATCTCCACCAGAATCCAGGCGACTCTCTTATCTCCTGCACCCAGAATACTGGGGTCGATGTACTTTGTGTGCCCAATAGAGTCGCCGATAGCAGCCAGAGCCTTAAAGGTCCAGTATTCTAGAGGGAGACCGGGAAATTTTACCCATACCACCTTACTTCGGGGAGCATCCATGACAGGATTAAATCCTAGAAACCAAGGAACAAGCTGCATAAAACTCCGTCCACGAACCCAGGGTCTGCTTATTATCTTATAAACATCATTATCATCCATGAAATTCACACAAAACCATCCATTTATGAGGTTACTGAATTTTGGAATATACCCTATAATCGGTTTCCACATTCGACCGATCCAGGAAGAGGTATCAAGATCGTTGCCCTCCGGGAAAATCCATTGCCCAATAATCGCACGCTTCTGTAATCCCGCAATCCTGACAGTGAGGTCCTCCTCATCAAGAACAACTTCCTTTATATCCATGTTGTGTTTATAGATTGCTGTCGATTTCTTACGTCGGCCCAACTTCTTCTTATTACCATGAGCAGCATACCCCTTCGATTCAGAATCGGATGAAAAAGATATACCTTTAAGAATTATGTTTGCGTCAATCTCCAGATCCTTATTCATGCCCGAAGTCTCAGGCGAAGGGATATCCGAATTACCTTGTTCCATCATTAATTCCGGATACTTCAAAGGGATTCGTCAATCACATCCACCGCCCAGTGGACTGACACAGCCTGTCAGATAGCCTCCAACAGGCTATAACCTCAGAAGGCCAAATAGCTTTGGAATAGAGAATGTATTCATCCAGAGGTCACTTCCACCAAGAATTAGCTGAAGATCATTAATGCAGAATATGGAGGATCGGTGGGTAGGCATCGCCAACGACTACCTTATCGCCTCACATTAAAAGGAGGATCTGTGGCACCACACCAAATCCAAATAGCGTAATTCCAGGTACCCCATGCAGGTACCAAAAAGGGAGGATATCACCCTGAAAAAGAAATTCTACAATATATTAAGGAGTAGAATCATGACAGCAGTAAATAGACAATCTCCTGACCAAGGACAAACAGTGGCTACTTCCTTTACGCCTCAACAGGTTCACTCTGATCGAAGTTCTGGTTTCAATAAAATAATCTTTCACAAAGATCATCCCCCCAGAATCATAAATAGGCTCTCAATGAACGATGCTTCCAATAAATGTGAACCCCTTTCAGGACAGGGTCAAAATCTACCCCGCCGATTTCCGAGGGAGCCGATTCAAATTTAGTCGGAAATAGAAACGGCTAATCGGAAAAACCAGATAGCTCCCAGATTTGGCAGCAACAACAACAATGATATCCAGGGAGAGCCCACCATCTCCTACATAGACGAAACCCAAAGCTCTTACAAGGTTGTGATATAATGATTGAATTAGCCCATTTATTCCATATATTATTGCACCACTTCTGAAAATTTCCGGACTCCTTCGGAAATTCCTTCCGCTGGGATTGTTCCGATATATCCTCCCCTTGAAATACACTTAAAAGATATTTAACACTGTTCTTCATACCAAGGATGATCCAATAGATTCACTGCATTATCTTGTCAAGTCAATTCCCAATAGAATCAGAGGAGAGTATCGACCAGAAATGCCACTCGATGAGTCCAATCAAAACGAACATATAGAGAAATGCATGAATACATTATTAAAAAATCTCATCACACGAATACCTGAATAGAACTTAAGAAAGATAAAATTTAGGATTCGCGTACAGGAAAAATCGATGAGATTACTAACAAAGCCCCATTCCTTCAAGAACAAGCTATTCTCTACATAGAAGACAACATGTTCAATCATGCATCAACACATTCCAATACAGCTCGTAGATCTATACTCCTCCTTGGCC